>JAVCKT010080419.1:0-14900 GCA_032273925.1 Rhynchotus rufescens
ATGCTATTCAGGAATGATGGGGGTATTTGAAGAGAAACTGATGCCTAACGGAGCAAAAAAAGGCTCACTGTCTCAGTGTCCTATTTCTCTCCATGTACTTGAGGCAAGTACAGGGTAGGAATTTCTGGCAGTGTGCTCAGCTGCAGAAACAACTCAATATCTGGGGAAAAAATATATATGTGTATATATATCTATATGTTAAGGAAATCCTCATCAGGGACAATCCTTCTAAAATGAGGAAGAATGTGAAAATGTGAGCATGTCTGCTTGTAAAGAGAGATGAGAAAGACAGAGATCTGGAAGAATAATATATGGCCTTGCAGTTTTCTTAAGGGGAAAGCTGGATGAACTTTCCCCCTTTCCTTCTCAGTCTCAATCACGTCTGGTTCTCTGACTTAAAATTCAATTCAGTTCAGTACCTTCCCAGACAGGGAATATGAGTTCCTCCCTTCTATATCGAATTCTCTGTTTTACATTATCATGCCATAAATATATTATTTGCCTCTGTCCACAGCTTTGAGTTGTTACAGTGGTTTCTTCTCCCACTAAAAACACCACAATTTAAATTACAGGATCATACTCTGATCTCATCAAGGCACACTGGGGAAGAGAAAAGTGAAGCAACTCTATTTCATCTGGTGCTCAGTATTGATGTGTTCCAATGAGTTACATTGTGCTAATGCTCTTCTGGAATAGCACCAGTGAGGAAGAAACTGCCCAGTTAACTGAAAAGGCCAGTACTGTTCTCGGAGTCACCCTAGCAGTCATCTCTCTGCTTGAGTGATATTAATGTACACAGACATGTTTTTGATTTGGTGACCTTCATTTTTAGCAGGAACTTCTTCTGAAGTTGGTCAAGGTAAATCACCAGAATCTGGAATGAAATCCAAGAACTGTATGCACTATTTGTGTACAAAAATTGTAGTGAATTCAAAGCAGACCAGCAGGATATAAAAAAGGATAGCTTCATAACAGAATGTATTTTTATAGCTAAGTGTATGCCGCACAAGCAAATAAAAAGCAAAATCAGAGAGTGCCAGTAGGCATTTGTTGCAGTTTGAAGCAAGGGAAAATTTAGTAAAAAATTAATCCTCTTGCATTCCAGCTGCTCTTCAGAGGTACTGGAGGTGGCCGGACTTATCTCCTAATAGGGATACCAAATATTGTGGTAGCTATAGGTCCGACTCTGGCAGTACCAGATTCATGAACAGTCTGTTGACTGTAGGTCCAATCTCCTTCAAAACAACAAATCAAGTTCACAAACTGTATTATCAACTACAGGCCTGACTCTGCCAGTATCAAATTCATGAGCAGTCTGTTCACTGTAGGTCCTAATGCCTTCAAAACAAATAATCAAGTTCACAAATAATATGATTGATAACATTTAAAAAAACAGTTTTGGATACCCATATAGGAAATTTTCTACTACAGTGTGGAGTTCTTAGCTAGCTTTAATGTACAAATGTGCACTAATCACTCCCCCAAGATGATGGGAGAGGACCCTTAATCTCAAGGAGTCTCCACAGATGGCATCCTAACCCAAGGGCAGGAAAGCGTTCAGCCTTGGATTGGGTCAGCCCATTGATCAATCCAGAAGCTACAATAGAAGATAGTCTTCCCTCTAACTTCTTCCCTCCTTAACTCACCTTTTATATTTTTTTACATTTAGGTGGAGCTTGAGCAACTCTAGTCACGCTCACTTTTATAACTGATTGGTTTAAAAGTTTCTCAAGTCAATCAAAAAGTCTAGCGAGCATGCTCAGTGCGGAATGGTACATACCAACCATCCTGGAAGTGGTAATTGTCTCTCACTCCAAGCAAGCCTCTGTAATGCCATAACTTCTGTTAGGCCCTAGTTTTTCTCCAATATTCCTTTTCTTGAGCAATTTTTCCACAGCATTTTAGAGCAGCATTGGCCAATTAAGAATTGTGCAAATGCTCAGGCAGTTCTATTAAGATGCTCTGGGATTTGGATAACTCCCTAAATGAAGATGTGTCCTATGTCAGCCTTCCTTCTTTGGGTTTGTGTTTGCACTACCACGTGGATACATGTGGCCCATATCCAGGTGCAGTGCTTCTGGCCAGGACTCCGGTTGGGTCTGAAGCAGCACAATAGTGTCAGTGCACAAATTACTGTGCTCCGGTGACACCCACAACATCTGTTTGCCACAACACAGGGATTCACAGGGCTCTGGCAACAAGGATCACTGTGCCACATCTAGATGTAGGCATGGTCCTTCACAGCTGACCTTGTCGTGAGCTCTCCTAATGTGCAGCGGCTCTGGAGGTACTTCCACACTTTTCTGTATTGGCTCAAGCAAGTCACTGACTAACATGTCATCCTATCTGTAGACTAACAAAAAGCAACAGATCAGACCTCAGCACCCTTCCCAGGCTACCAAAGTTCCCTGTTCTATGTGAAACAAGTGGTACTAGAAAGCAGCAAAAGCTTCTAAAAATAATGGATAGCAGTCCTTAATGACCTGTGGCTCTTCATAGGAGGACAGGTATCCACCATTTCACCCAACTTTTCCATGACCTATCAACATTGAGAAGTGAATGTAAAACACCAAATCATTAATGGAGAGGAATCTAAAATATGTGAACTGTAAGAATTCTCTGAATAGCTTTCTTATTTCACAGTGAGATGTAGAGACATGGCCCTGCTGACTGTTCAGAAGAACTGCTCAGGAATCAGCTGCAGTAAGATGTTCATGGATTGCACCAGAAGAGATGTTCTTCTGGATTAGGATTCAGGAGAAATTGGGCTTTATTGCAAGGAGTCTTGGGATTTCTCCATGCCTCATTCTCCCCATTTCCAAATAGTTTAATTGTCAAAAGGAATATATACATCTTTCCTAAAGTATTTTTCAAACAACTGCATAAAGAAGCCATGTGCTTTTAAAAACTAGAAAAATAGGTTCTATTAAAATGAATATTTTTACTTACCATGCTCCTCAGCAACAAAGCTGTTAATACTAGCTGGCAATGCTCAAAAGCTGGCATTGTAATATCATCCAGGATTAACTGTAACAATGTGAAATACTGTGTTTTCTAGATAGTCCATAAAAGTAATAATCCACTTAGGCTGCATAAAAGTTTTTAAAAAATACCATCTGTGTTATCCTTGCATAGGTTAGATGACAGTGAGCAGTGCTGTATTGCCAAAAAATTAACAAGAAGTGTATGTGACCTCCCTAAAAAAAAAAAGGTGACTCTATAGGATAGGAAATCCTCACCACTATGTCCCTGACAGTGCCACCACTTTAGCTTCTTCCCTGTGCAAGCTCTCTTCTGCTCAGCTCAACAGAGGAACATGAAGCTCAAGGAAGAACATAAATCACAGGGAGATCTTCTCAGCAGATGGCATATCTTGGTGTTGATTTTTAAGCAGAGCTTTCAGCATTAACACATTGAATGGTTTGGACTGCAAACTGCCTAAAATTGTCTTAGGAATTGACAAGAGGATGGGAAAACTGTGAGCAAAATGGAAACATCTGAGGGTGATAACTTGTTCTCTAGTCTACTAAAAAGATGCTTTGGAAAAGCCAAGTGAACAAAAGTACACCTCAGCCAACAGTGTATAGGGTTAGCCAGAGGTATCTCTGTTGATTTGGTGTCTTATTTCTGACAGGCCTGTTGGTATCAGGCCAACACAGGGATTTTACTGAGGCCTGATATTTATGCTCAGGTAACACTAGCATCCTTTTCCTAGGACTAGCACTGAAAACAAAGACTGCATATATTAAAAGGAGGCCAGCAAGCGTTGTTTTGCTTTCTTCGGTTACATTTGATTATTTCTGGGAATCTATCTTCCTTCTGCAAGCTATTACAACCCTCCAGCCATATTCCTCCTTTCTTTACTCGTCAAACAAAACTTTTCTCTCATTGGTTGAAAGATGTACACAGATTTGACCTATGCTATCAATCTAATCCACTGCTGCAAGGTCAGATCCTTCACAGACTCTATCAATGGTTACAGCTCAGTCCTCTCCTCCAGCAAGCTCTTCAGTGCAGCAGTGTTATTAGATATTCACAGCTGCTAACCCTGATGGCCCTAAGGAGTGTACGTTGCAGCATATTTCTGTGCAAGAGCCCTAAATATATACATATATATATTTATATATATACATCTTGGGCCATAGTGTCTTGGACTGAAAAAAAAATTATGCAAAAAATTATGTATGTAATCAAAATAAATATGTTCTTGATATATAATGGTTATTTGTAAGATGTCATATTACATAATAATGTCTTCAGAGTATTTTGCAGCACTCATGAAGTAATGAAATAACTAAGCAACCTCAGTGTGTTACCAGTAGGTTTCAGGAGCAGTCTGCTGAATTCAATGTCCATTGAATGTGGCCACCTATAGCAGCTAGAAAGCAGCCAGAAATGGCATGTAGGATTCAGGAGCTTTGGGTTTAGTGCCCCCCATCCTTGAGTGCCATCATCCTGTTTCCTTTTCCATCTGTGCAAAACTTCTCTGATATATTAAAGATGCTGCTCCTAAAGCTATAATGTTGAAGCCATCAGGACCTGATTAATACATGAGCATAGAAGAAAAGTGAACTTGGACTCCCCACAAGTACTACCAACACCACCATGTCACCTGTGAGAGATATTCTCCATCCATTGCCTACTTGGATTACAGCATTAGGCTGAAGGAAAATCCAGGTCTCCCACCTAGCTTCCTTACTTGTCAAAGAGGTCAAGCTTTCTCTTGCTTGCTTAGATTGCTCTGGTTCTCTCTCCACCACTGAAATGGTGCAAAACGTTCAAAAAAAAAGTCTTTGCCAAGGCTGTCCCATTTCCAAAAGACAAAGATCCATAGGACCCTTATAAATAGCAGGAAAAAGGAAATGCCTCTGTACACAGATGAATTCTGTGGCAAGGAAAGAATACAACATCAGAAGTTTTTATCAGAACTTCTATTTTTTTCCAAGTATTTTCAGACATGATAGAATTAGCTCATTCAAAGCATTTAAATAGTTTGATTCTTTCCTTCAGTTTCAAAACATTGCGGTTCTTCCCTGCCTCCCATAGGTGATCTTTTTTCTCCTTCAAAGAGCAATTCTTCCCTGTTTGTACTGGTTAGTGTTTCACAAGAGAGCAAATGCCTTAATGCCAAAACTAAATCATATTATCAGAAGCATAAGAGAGATTTCAGTAGGCAAAAAGTTAATTATTTTAATACTCCATGAATGAAATCTTAGCTGTCAATTAAAGGAGAAATACTGCCTCTTATTCTTAATTCCAGAGAGCAGAATTAATGCCACAACCCATTTTCTATGGTACAATGTAATAACACAATTATGGAGCTGAGAAAATCCTAAAACCCATTTTTCTTGGCCTCTAGCCTGACAATTTTCGGAACTGTGTGCAATGCTTCAGTATGTTTCCTATTAAAAAATTATTTGTTGATCTTCATTCATTCAAGACACAGGAAGACACATAATTCAATGACTTATCAATTTCATCTGAACATCACTTGATTTTTTTGTTGGCTTGCATTCACATTATGGTTCCCCTAAGTAATTGCAAAAACCCAGATTCGGATAGTGTCGCCACCAATACAATAAATATACAATGAAGTGTAGGCCTGTCAAGTCTCACGCGCTGAGCATGAGACTCCCGCACACTCCCCTCCGCAGCTGGGCTCTTTCCTTGGATGTTTGCTGTGTCACATCTCCGCTCCCCTCCAGCTCTGGGACACAAGAAGAGCCAAATTTGCAGTTGACTAATCTGCTTCATCAAGCACAAAGCAGGAGATTTGGCTCTGAACTGAGACACCTAATGATAAATGTCCACGTGTGACTACATGTGCCCTGGATTACAGTCAGTAGCAATCTAGGGCTGCATTTAGTGCCATTGCAGATACCCTAGGAGGTCCCACATGACTTTCAGGCATCATTCCAGCAGGGTGACTCCCTCCTAGGACCATATTTTTTCCAGATCCATCCAGACTTCTCCAGTACTCAAGGGCAACTCATACATTATGAAACTGAGTCCTGACCTTCATCTTGACTAAATCACACCCAAAGAGTTGGAGAACAAGAGCTTTTCAGATGGGGAAGAAATCCAATCTGCATGTGGCCTGTGTTCCTTGTAGTAAAATATTAGACTCATTACACCTCATTAGACTGTATTCAAAAAGGAACGATGTGCTCATGCTGCAAACTAACCCCATTCAGAGCTGGATCAAAATCTGGAACACTTCGAAGCTAGGAGCTGCATGGACCTGGGAGACAGGTTCCATCCTTTGGAAAGACGGGGTCTTTTGGAAAATAAAACCTCAGATTTGGATTCATAATTTTGTTAAAAAGGTAGGAATGTTGAAACATAAGTATTGGGTCAGGCCAGTTTCCCAGAATTAGAATAATATTAGAACAGAATTCGTGAGCAGAAAAATCTGTTCAATGCAATAAATGGAAAATGTGGGAAAAAAAAATCATCTGCTTCATTCAAAATGGTTTATTTTTAACAAAAGTTTCTCAGCTTATCTCCATTCTGGCTGTGGCACAATGCTGTTTGTAACTGAAGCTGCTTGTGATACTTGAGACCAGACTTGTCCTGTGGATTGTGCAGGCAGTTTTCCTTGCTATGTGGTTCCCAGTATTAGTTCAATCAGAAGGGAGGGATGCAGGAGCTCACTAGCAAATATTTTTATTATCTGGATCAGCCTCATTTTGTGCAGGTCAAACTCAGCTGAGAACAGGGGATCAACAGCTCTGGAGCTGAACTACTCAGGAGCTCACCCATCATCATTCTGCTCTGACACTGGAAGGGACTCACCACTACCCAACTGCCACCAGGCACGTGTTTTGCCCAGCATTTACACCCCTACCAAAGAGAATAGAGCATCAAAGGGCAGCCCCAGCCTCCACCTCAAGCACTACTGCAGGACTGGGGACAGGCCGAGGCCAGGACATGCACTCACCTGCAGGCCGAGGTGCACAAGCATGAGCAGGGGTAGGGTCATTTTGGGGCTGAATCACAGCACTGCTGCGGCATTAAGGGGCAGGGACAGATGGCCCCAGAGTGGCCTGAAATGGGAGACTGGGTCTAGGGAAGGGGGAAGTCTGGAGAGGTAGCAGGGACAGGAAGGGCTGGCGATGTCCTCAGTAAATACTTCTAACTTGGAGCTTCAGGTGTCTGCAAAGATGTGCTGTGTCAGCAGGCATCTAAGCTCTCTTTAACGGCTCTGGAGACTCAGGCCTTACACCTTGTGGATCCTGAGGAGCTAGCCAGATGACCAGACAATAGCAACAGTATTCAGCCAGAGATTAAGACTGGTAAATGTTCTACATACAGATCCAGATGTATCTAATCCCACTGACATTATCTGAGAACTAGACTCCAATTTAGCTCCCTACACACAAGAATCTTGAGAAGCTATGAAGCAAGAAGCTATCGAGGGTGACACAGAACCAACAATAGACCAGCAGAGGTCAGGAGCAATTCCCTCTGGTATGAATGCTCTCTCAACAGCAGTGTATAGGCACCTGGGCAGAGTTCCCAACAGCGCACCCAATGGTATGGTTCAGCTGTTCGGATAGCACAGTGAGTGCCTAGCTTAGGGCAAGCTGAATCGGTTTGCATGGAGCATATCAGCTCTCACAGCTGGAAGCCAGAAGCAGAGGCAATGTCTAAACTGAGCTGGGCAGCCGGTCATGAAAGAAGACCAGGGTGTTAAGCAAAGAAAACAGTCCTTGGAGTTCTCTGGTAAATAAGGCCTGTTCTACTAGTGGAGGATGGTGTGCACCAGAAGACAGATGGTGTGAGAATAAGTCAGGGGTAGGGCGTGGTAAAAGGGCACAAGGCCTGCAATGCTGAACAGGGAGAAGAAGCATCAGGAGATATCCAAATAATTTTATAAGTGGCAGCCAGAAAACTCCCAGAGCTGATACAAAGACATAAAAGCTCTGGCACCAGAAGTTTAGGCTGCTCTTTCTTTTCCCCCCTCAATACCACTCCCATAGATTTTCCTAAATAAATCATAATGGAGGCTTGCTGACTTCTCAGTGCACAGCTACAGTCACGCAGGGTGTCTTTGTGTCTTTCATTAACTCTTTTCAAGAGAACGGTGCTCTCCAGGCGTATTATCCAACCACAGGCTGGTGGATGATCCTCACTAGCAGCTTTTTTTGTTTCCCGTCTGCTTTGAATTTACTTGGCCTAATTAATATTCAGTCTGAGAAGCTCACTTTCTACTTACTCAAATGAATGAAGCAGACAGAATTCAGAGAAAAGAGGCTGTTAGAATATAACCTGTGGTCAACCTAGAAGCACATGTGTCCTGTTATGTCATCAGGCAAGAGATCATGCACATGTGAATAAATAGATCATAGAATCATAGAATGCCCAAGGTTGGAAGGGACCTCAGAGGTCATCGAGTCCAAACCCCCTGCACACGCAGGGTCACCTAAAGTTCTAAAATAATGTTTTATTTTACTATTCTTTTGCTCATAAACTCAGAATAAAATCAGCCTGTGGAAATAACCATCTACATGACATTTGAAACTTACCAGGATGACTTTCGCTCTGCCATATTTAGTCCCAATTTCACTAAATTCTCCTGCATAATAAATTCACTTCAACTATTTTTTTGCTTTCTTTCCTTCGATCACCTATGAATTATATTTTGCTGTTGATGGTGCTTGGATTTGCTGAAGTTTTATTGTAGATAGCTAAACTCTACTGCCAACAGTAACCTGCTTTATTCTTTTCAAAAAACAAAAAAATAAAAACCCCAAATCTTCTCTTTGGACTTTCTCTATATGAGACGTCACAACATTTCTGGGCAACTTAACCTCGTGTTCAGACACCTTCACAGTAAAGAAGTGTTTTCTCATGTTAAGCGTAGTTTCCTCTATTTCAGTCTCATCACCTTTAAGCATGCTGTATCATTTACTGTCAGCCACCTCGCTTTTCAACATTTCATTGGTGTAAAAATGAGAACTAGATCTGAAGTATCTGACATTTACATGTCCTTTCACTAATGTTGTACTCATATAACCACTCACTTATTCTTATTGGAAAATGTGTATTTTTGTGGGGTCATGCTCATCCAAGGGTTATATTCTCCAAGGTCTTTATTCATTTTACCAGCATCAAAGCAGGAGCTTCTACTCACTTTTTTTTCCCATTATCTACAATCTACTAGAAGTTTCAAATGAATCTATCTTACCAAGCAATCTCAAGCAATCCATAAAATTGGCAAAACTGAATACAATAAAATGATCAGGTCCTTTCATTTAATAAAGAGCCCCAGACAAATAATCTAACAGATATGAAGAGGGAATTGAACTTACTTCTACAAACTGAATCAGCAGAAGTCAAATTTTTAATGAACATTCAAACTTAATAGATGCATCTTCTTCAATCTTTTAAAAACTAACTTGAGAAAATTACAGTGAGATAAAATAATATTTTTAAAAGCCTATACAAAAAAATTGTTCACTTTTAAATTTTTATCTTTTACTGTAGTGCATCCGATAGACTGAAATACAGATGAATGACTGTAAATATATAAATCTGCTACTTTCTCCTAAAGATATCTGCTATTTTTATGCCTTTAACAAAGAATTTTTGTACCACCTATAAGGCATAGTTTTCTTAGGAGAGAACATTTTTCCCGCCACAATTATCTCATATCTGACTTCCAAATGACAGAGATAATGATGGCAATTTAAAAAGGCAATGTAAATGCTCTAGGAAATACTTAAAAAAATAAATGTTGCTGTGTGATGCAGCCCATTAAGGCAGAGACCATCAGCACAGAGGGAGGCAACAGTTAATTAGCATCACCAATAGGCGGCCTCCCATTCTGAGCTCTTCTAGTGCTAACACTCATTATCTTCTACATCACCGATAATTAATGTCCGTGCCTGACGTTCTCATCTATCATGAGTTACTGCTTATATTTGGTCTCATCCTCTCTTAGAAAAAAGTTTCTGTGTAGACACTGTGTAGACATTGTAGACGATTTGTGTTGATCACAGTTGTAGCATCACCTTTCTCTCCTTTTTTACCATCTCATTATGGCATATTGAAGCAATTCAGACTCTCTTGGTAGGAAAGTTGAACAAATCTCTTAGCCCTCAGTCACATGGCATATTTTGAGGTACCAAGTCCTTTTTATCCCTGTGACCCAACATGCGAATCGGGGAGATGTTGGTGCATGCATACCGACAAGAGAGAACTAAAATAGAGATTTGCAGAGAGAGAGAGGCTGTGACAGAAACAGAAGTGCAAAAACACCCAAAGGATACACCATTTATACATAAACAGTGCATGCCTTGTGCCTTCACACTTTATGTTCTTTACCTTCTAATTATCTTGAATATCAGATACACCTAAATATTCCAATTAAAGAATACAGAAAAGTATTAATCCACCTGAAATTTTTAAACCAGTTTCCTTATTTATCTTCCCATCTTATTTCTGTCTTCATCTGAAAAAGAAAAAATTCTACAGCACACGATGACAAATAAAAATTTAAAAATCAAAATTTTCAGAAAGTCATATTGAAAGATGTCCTGACCTTCAGAAATGACCAGTGCAGCTGCAGTTTCAAGTACACATTCAAGTATACATTCAAGTTTCCACTGGCTGCTGAGAGACAGTATTAACAAATAAATCATTTCCCTCAAGAATTCAAAAGAAAACAATAATTTTTAGAATCCTCAGAAAAAAAAAAAGAGGAAAAATATGATTGGACGTCTGGTTAAAATTCAGTCAAAATACATGAAAGTACAAGTCCTTCATTCTGATTGCTAACATGTAAGAAGCTGAGTGCAAACTCAGAGGACAAAAATACAAAAAGTTGAAGAGAAGCAGCAGAGGATCAAATTAGAAACTGGATACCAAAGGGAGGTAAAGCATTGATTTTCTTGCCTTGTTTGGAGATTTTACTAGTGACAACACTTATATAATGTTTTCCAAGCAATTATCAGTTCTGTCACAGGATAATTAATTTCATTCTAGATGATGCAGGTAAAAACTTAGCACAAATCGAAGAATAAAAAGGGAACTTTTCAGTTTATCTGTACAAAAAAAAAAATCAAAAAGGCAGTCAAGACAATGCAGCAGAACATTAATGTAATTCTGAGAAAATCAAATAACTTAGGAGTGAGTCACTGGGAAAATTATTAAATTTTCTTTTGAAAATTATAGATAATCTTCTTCCACAGTAATTCAACAAATGACGGACCGGATATTAAAACCCTCTTTGTTGAAAAATAGTGACTAAGCAAGGACAGGGAAGGGGATGCTTCCCAGGGATGGCAGCCCACGAACGACCTGCACTAGGCTACTAAGGAGCAAAGAGCAGCACAAGAAAACTAGTAGAAACCAAAGAACAGCAAGGAAGCCCGTATGCTCCCAGGGCTGTCAGAGATCATTTCACACAACACAACTGCCTGCAGGGCTCAACACATCTGGAGGAACTGGGAGGACCTGAATGTGACTATAGCAAATGCAGTGAGACCAGCCAGCAGGGGCAAGAAGCTGTGCCAGGGGAAGCGTGAGGAAAGATGTTTAATAAACTCAGTGCATGGGTTGGTGCTGGAGCACAGGGAGTAGGGAAGCTGCACCATTGTCTCATTTGGGGTTCCCAAATATGCAATTATATCCATTTTTGCCATCTTCCACACCCAAAATAAGCTACAGGAGAGTTTCTAAGCACAAGCTGATGGAGCTGTCCTCCTACCCTTTCCCATGCAAGTCTGCATGACTCCTCTCCCTTTCTGTGCTTAGACCTGCAGTTCTCTTAGTGAGTCATTTCAAGAATTTTAACTATCTGAAAGTATTCCTATGTGAATGTGTTTTATTTGCCAGTTTAGCTCACTGCACTGACTCATAGAAAGGTCAAATGAACATGAATTCAGGGCAGAGAGTGAGGCAGAGGGGGGGGGATGAAGGAGAAACTGCTCAGGTTGGCTCCTTTCAGGCAGCTGAAGCAGCAGCATAGCCTGCAGTGTGCATGATACCTGATTAAACTCATCTCACACAGTACGGCTGTCAAAGGGGGAACCCCTGCCCACCATGTTCTTCTGCCAGTTTCCATGTCCCTTGTGCCAACTCTTTTCTTCTGTGCAGCTGCACAAACAGTGTGAGGGTTTTTTTTGTTGTTGTTGTTTTGTTTTTTTGTTTGTTTGTTTTGGTAGCTTTTGGTCAACTATTTTAACTCACTAAAGGTGTGTGCCTCTGTGTGAATGTTCATGAGGAAGAGAAGAATGCATAGCCAAAATTGTATTCTTCCAGCATGAATTGTTGTTCCTGTAACCACACTTAGCACTTTCTGAGTGTTTCTTCCACTGTCTTTCCCTGTCAGTGTCCATTCAGGACTTATGCATTGGCACTTAGGTGTGCCCATGCACAAAGCTGACCTCCAGACTTGAGATCAGAGTTTAGGAGAATGTCTATAGCCTCTGAAGCAGCATTCAGTCTCCGGGTAATGATGGATAACACTTAAGTAATCAGGGACTGATGATCCTGAAATCATGCTGGGTATTAAATGGGTCAATAGCACTGAGTGCTTTAGGCACTAAGTTACAGACAAAAGTTTTGATTAATGGGTAGGAAGAAGAGGTTTGGAACTGGGGGTTGGCAAAGACTAATAAGCAAATGTCAGGCCTGACAGGTGCTAGGCCTAACTATAACCTAAACGTGAGTTGCTACCTAAAACAAGAATGTCATCCATCTTCAAATCACAATTTAAGGAAAAGCCTTTGCTAATCCTAAACTATCCTCTGAGCTTTTTCTGACAGCCAGAAAAAAATCTGTATTTTCAGTTCTTTCTGCCCCAGACCTAAGCCAACCCTGACTCTAGCCCTAAAGCCTTGGTATATTCCCAAGTCCATTTGTTCATGGAGAACCTACTAATAAAGATCTTAAATTATTTCTATCCTGAACCCATCGCTATCTCTAAGCCTAAATTTGATCATGAGTATTTCCTTAGGCTACATCAGAGCTACAGCCTGGAGCAAAGCAAAAAGAAGCACATAATATAGCCCTCACCTATAACCAGTATTAACTCAAAGTCTGACACAAATGTGAATCTTAGTCAATCTTAGTTAACACCTAACCCTACCTCTTCCACAGCCTGATGAGGCTTCATCTGTGCTATTATGTAGAATATCTGTGCCCCCAAATCAGCCGACATTAGGTACCTAAATAATTCCCTACATTTTTTTTTTTTTCTCCACAGGGTTATATTTCACCCTCAGATTGCTCTACAAAATCATATTTATGTAACCAGATTCTCCTCTGCCACCTTCATTCCTCTAATGTCTCACAGAACAGCTTTAATGCGTGTTTAATGAGTGAAATTTCCAGGTCCTATTGCCAGGCTATAAGCACCATTTGTGTTGCTGCCTACAAAAAGCTGAGGGTTTTTTGCTGCCTAAGTCCTGAGGATTCTCACCTGCATTTTCCAACCAGTATCAGCCCCATAATTCATTATTTTAACTGTGTTAGAAAACTTGTTTCAGAAACACTTAAGACTGCTACCTGAAATGCCTCAACTTGTCACTAGCAGCATGAGCAGAATAAATAATTTTACAGCTAACAAATGATACTAACCATGAAATGACACACTAATGTGAGAATGCGGTATCTCTGTTTTGCAGCAACATTATTTTTTTCTTCATAACTCTTCCTGCACCCCTCAAATTACACAGAAAAGGCCACCACCACAGTCATTTTCATAACTGATGTGACTTCTGAACTTCAGTGCAAGGCAAGGTAAGCTGAATTTACTGTCTTTAAAGAAAAAAATGTTGAAGTAAATGCATTGAAAAAAATATACTCTCTATTTCAGTGACAGATCTGAGAGCCAAGAGAGACCTGGAGATTCCTGGGACATTTTTTGCCATTGCAAGGGAGAAGGGTATAGGAGATGCTGAACATCCAGCTTTCAAGCTGTACAACACCGCAATTGTGAATCTGGGTTTTATCAAACTCACACAGACATTTTATGAGGGAAATCACATTGAGGGACAATCCCGTTATCTTTAATGCCACTGAGAGCATTTTCCACAAAATAAACTCTGACTTCTCAGCCCAAAACTTCTTGGGTGATTCACAAAACAGTTTTAGCAATTTAGTGACTAAAACTCATGAAAAATAAGTAACCAGACACTAGAAATCATCCACTACAAGACACGAGACTTACAGTAGATTATGAGTTTCTCCAGATCTCACTAGATCTCACATTTCGCATTCTTTCATAGACAAAAATGAGCTCCTTCCCCCACAGATTTGTCACCTCTCTCTTTCTTACTGACACCACCTTGGCTGCACAGACATTATTTTTCCCTTCCTTGTGGAGCAGTTTTGCCTGCACTTTGGTGTTTCCACTGCACATCTGAGAGGGCTGCTGTACCAGGCAGTGTCTCCAATTTCTCCACTTCCATCGGTAATTCTGGCAAAAGCTGTTACCCCCGCTGTAAACTTTGCTCTCTTGCAAACCCAGACCACCAGCTACAGCAGCAGTGTGGTTACTACTACATCCCTTACAGGTCAATTCGTCATTTTTTCTGTTGCTTGCGATTTCACGAACAGCCAGCAGACTGCGCTAACGTATCAGCTTTCTCCATTAGGCAAACTTGCTTGAGGATGATTTTGAAGGAAACTGTGTTTTCCCAAAGGTAACACAAGGGGAACATATACATCTGCCAGGGGAGAACCTACGCATCTCCCAAGGACTGACACCAGCTCTGCCCAGAAGTGCAGGCAGGAAAGATAAGTATTTCTGCGTCAACATACAGAGCAGTTTCTCACACTGCACAGTATCCTGTGTCCTACCAATGATCACACTGGATGATTTTAAAGCCCCACATCCACCACAAGTGACAATCAGATCGTGTCTTCAGCACAGGGAGATAAAACAGCCA
>JAVCKT010080459.1:0-14897 GCA_032273925.1 Rhynchotus rufescens
GGGCGCGGGCAGCCCGGGGCGCGCGTGGCGCTGCCGCCCGGCCCGGCCCGGCCCGGCCCGGCCCGGCTCGGGACGGGACACGGCGCTGCCCAGCGCGCCGCCCTGGCCGGGCCCGAGAGCGCCCCTGGCCCAGCCGGAGTGCCAGAGCTCTGCCCGGGGACGGTGCCTTTGTGCTCAGGTTCCTCTCCGCAGCAAGTCTGGACCCTGCTGCTGGTTTAAACGAGCTGTGTGACTGGGGTTTTCGGGGTTCATGGAGTGCTCGTTGCCTGGACACTTTGCTGTTGTGTGGAACTCCTTAACTGCATCTTCTCTTGGAAGCAGAAATCTCTTTCATGGCATTAAATGGTAGGAATGAAGCGGCGGCTGGTAGAAATGTATGTGTGCTGCAGATAATTCTGATCTGTGCTTCACGTTTTACAAAAGACTCATGACCTGGTATGATCTAAACAGGAGGAGAAATATTCCAAGTGATGTGCACTTAAAAGTAGACGCTTAAAGTATTTTTTCAATTTAAAACTTGAAGAAACCAATCTGAGTGTAAACGTGGAAGAGTAGAGGCTCATACTGACCAGAATAGAAATTTTTGACTTAGAAATGTGTTTTCAAGTGGGCCAAAAATGCATAAAAGTCTTCTTGCTTTTGTACCAATGGTGAGAGAAAATGCCGGCTGATGAATGTGCCCGTGGGGTTTGCACAGTCTGATAAGGTCTCGTTTGGTCCATGTTCGTGTTCAGGTGGGTACGTGTCTGGGCACGCAGCGGGTCGGACCGGGCTGCCCGAGGCTGCGAGCGCTCCCGCTGCCTCCGGGGACCAGCAGGACAGGAACCGCATCGGAGCGTCCAGGGGAGGCGGTTGGGACAAGCGGCTCGGAGCCTTGCGGCTCCCCCGTGTCCCAGGCTGGGACACAGTCCGGGCTGGGGGTGCCCGGGGTAGAAGGAGCCCCGCAGGCACCTGCCCCAGGCCCCCCGTAGCCCCTGCAGGTGCAGCTGGGGCTCCAAGGCGGGAACTGAGGAGTAGCTTCATGCTGCGCGGTGCCTGGTGCTCCTGGTCACCGTGCGCTCTTCCCCCTTCCAACCTGGCAAAGCTTCATCTAAGAATTTGCATTCTGGTTATTTGCTTTGCTCAGAATTTTGGAAAAACACGGGCAAAACAAATCCTACATTTCTAAGAACAAGTTTAGTGGGGAGAAAAGCTTTTGTCTGTTTTCACAAGTTCTGCCCTCTCCCTGAGCAGCTTCATTTCCCACGCTTTGGAGAAGGGAACTCAACTTTGTTTTGCATGAATTTGCATGGGGGATGTGCCTTGAGTGCTTCCCGCTGACAGCACTCCCAGGTCTGGCCAAGTAATAAGCCTTGGAAAGTGCTCGTGCTTTGATTTTAGCAACTTCAATGTCTGAGGCATCTGCCCTTAACCTACTGGAATCCCCAAGAGCTTTCAGCTGCGGCAGGACTGGTCATACGCACTCAACTAAAAACTAATCCTAATCCAGTCTCTATGTTTATAGTGTTCTCTTCATCTTAGGTATTAAAATTAAGCTTTACTTTCTGTAAAAGTTACTTGCAAATGAAAATCTGGCTTGCAAATATCACTAATGTCAAATTTGAGTAGACATCATAAATTTTGTTCAGTCTTAAGAAGAATTTCGTTTTTCCTGGTGTGGGTTTTCCTCCTCAGTGCTGTGATGTGAGCTGTTTCTCCAGGTGTTTTGCGGCCTATTCCAGTGACTGGGATAGCGGGATGTGTTGTCCTTTGGGAGCCCTGAGCTCCTGGGCCCCTCCTGCTTTGCTGCAGCGGGACCTTCTGCTCGTTTCTCACCGGGCCATTTGCACCCCTCTTTCCAAGAACGTTCACACTTGCGTGTTTGGGAGTGTTCACCTCCGTGATGCAAAAGACAGATTGTTTTGGATAGTTCCTCCCCATTTCTTTGTGTCTGGTTTAGGCCTGATTTAAGCCTTGTGAATTCAGTGTAAAGCTGTCCTTTACCTCCGTGAGCCTTGCCCAACTCGTGAAGGAATCGCAGCAGCTTTAGTGGTGTGCAGCATGTGTGATTCCTGGATTAGCAGAGCTGTGGCCGTGTCGTTTGGAGCGTTGTCTTCTCCCCACCGGGGAATTGCAGGTACCGAGGTGGGAGGGTGACAGTCCTGCAGCGGGACCTGCGAGTGGACTGGGCTGCCCCAAAATGAGAAGGAAGCTGGTGCTGATTCCAAAGGCTTCATGGTGCAGTGCAACAGTGCGTGCTCTAGGATTTGCCGTTCCTGCCCTTCCCGAGGGCCTGGCTGTTCCCAGACTGTGCTCAGAACAAGAGCTTTGGGTTTTGCCTGTGAACAAAGGGGCGCCTGTGCTGGTGGCCGCAGACACGGAGGAAACGGGTGAAGTCCTCAAGCGCGTGTGATCCAACGAGCTCCTTGTAAGCCACTGTAAATTAACATATATATGAACGTGTCAATGGTAAACCATGCCACACCAAAGGCAGAGCTAACCAGGCTCTTCTCCTCCAACGCCTTCCAGCTTTTTCCCTTTTAACGAATATTTTATCTGCTTCTTTCCCATGTTGTGTTGGCCACCTGTGCGCGTGACCAGTCACAGGTTGGAGGCTGCTTCGCCTGGGCCTCTCAGTGGCCTCCAAGAAGCCCATCAGCCTTGGGCAATCTAAAGGGCCCTGATTTGGTCGGTTCTCTCTAAGCTGAACTTCCCTCTGCCAGGGTGAGTTTTACACTGCCGTGTTGGTTATTAGTGATCAGCTTCTTCCTTGACTTTTGAGCAAGGACATAAACCTGCTTGGTGAGATAGGTTTCCTTCCTCAGTGAAGAATTAATACTGCTCTTGCTTCTATAGGTTTCCTCCATGGCTTTCATTGTGCCTTGCTCTTGCATTTGCCCTCTCTTGGTGCCCAGGCAGCCCCAGCCCCACTAGCTGCCCCTCTGCTGCCTTTCCTCCCCGTTCCTCCCTCGTCCCTAATGCCCATCGCTGCGGAGACGCGTCCAGGCTTGCCTGGCTTCCCCGCGGATCCCTTGTCTGCTTCCTTCTCAATCGGGAGTTTTTCGGTTTGTTTTTCCTCAGTCATTTCCTTTCCATTTCAAGGCTGGCAGAGCGGTGCCCGCTGCTCCCCTCCGGGCGCCTGGTCCGGCCGGAGCCGCTGCTCCCATTTCAGCTGCTCCGTGGGGCTGCAGCTCCTGCTCCCGCTGCGTGCGGGTCCTTGACTCTGTGGTCCGGATGGGGCAGAGATCGGACCCAAGGAGAGCGGTGCTCTGCTCGTGGGTTTGCATCCATGGGCTGGGCTGCGCTTGCCGCGGGTCGGCACCGTGGAAATGCCAGGGGGCTAAATCCCCGCGGGCTGCTCCAGCCTGTGGATTTGAATCCCATCCCCAAATGAGAATACTTGGATTTCACAGATGCACCGAAACTACGTACCTGACACGCAAGCTGCTCCTTATCAGATTGCAAGTCTGAACTCTAAAGCATAAAAGCTGTGGGCTCATAATGATCATGAGTTTAACACCAATAAGCCCATGAATTATTCTGAGCCTTGCTTTTAAGCAACTGGACCGTTTCTTCTGACACTTTTAAAGTGGTAGGGAAAAAAACGGCTCCAGCTGGAATATTCCAGCCCAATGGCCAAGTGTCACGATGAACACGCGGGCTGGGAAGGGAGCAGTGCTGAGAGGCAGAGCACCTTTGGTAATGTGCTCGCCAACACCCAAGTCTGAGCGACAAACTGAGCCTGATTCTAGAGAATTTCAACCCTCTTTGAGGGTGATGTTTCTCGTTATTTTTTCCTTATTTGATAAATATCAAAAAGTCATTTTAGTGCTCTGAAAGAAGTCTGCTAATACAATATACCAAATACTTGTTTTAAAGTTGCCAGCAAACATTCCAGGCGCTGTTCCTTGTGGATGTGCTGCTCGAGCGACTTTTGGGATAATTGTGGAGTTCGTAAAATGTAAGATTTGAGATCTCAGGATCTGTCACCCTTGCATGAATAATTACTGCAAAGCCAATCTCTGGGTTTTTACTGTTCTGACTTTGCAACAGTCACATCCTGTTCCCTGCTGCTCAAGTTGAATGTTCTGGTATCTAAAATATCACAAGATTTTTTTTTTTTTAAACAAGACTCTGTAGAAGAATCAAGGATGACTTGGCTTCACATCAGATAGTGCAGAAAACCAAACATTAAGGATTTAAGGATTTTTTTTGTATATCACTGTCTCCATCACTGTTCTGAGAAGTGAGCAGGGCCTCATATTCCTCATTTTCCAGGACCTCGCTTGGGGTCCTTCCACCTTCAGATGAGGAGCTCGATCACTTTGTGTTTCTTGTCTAATCTAATTTCTTGTCTACTTCTTGTCTTCGTGTTTCTTGTCCAGCCCTTCTGCTACGGCACGTTCAGCGTGCGCCTGCCCTCGCCTCCCTCCTGTGTCTCCTCATCTCTCCATTCCAGCAAGGATTTAGGACGGCTGAGCAGCAGGATCCCTCTGGAGAGGTGCTGTGTTCAGGATGTGCGCTGTGCTCCGGGGAGCCCGCTGTGAGCCCCGTGCCCAGGGCGCCCGGCCGTGGCAGCCCGCGCCGCGGGCACGTCTGGGCTGTGCTGCCGGGAATATCGCATCTGGGCTCTGCTCGGGTGGCCGTGCGTGTCCCGGAAATGGAAAACTGAATTTGGGGTGAAATGAAATGTTTTTGGCATAAAAGTGCTTTAAAGTTTTTGCAGAAAGGCTGAAAAAGCAATCTCAGTACGAGCTAAAGTGGTTTTTCCTTCATTGATTCAGCTGGCATACCAATCCCATCACAGGTATTTTCAGTAAAAAGCTGCTCCTAGCAGAGCTTGGCCTCGAAGGGTTCCCGTTCTGATGGTGCTGCTGGTGGGGAAGCTGGAGTTTCCAGTCGCTCCTGTGAGAATTCCTGCAGAGCTGTACCTGTGACACAGGGCAAAGGCTTCGTGATGCATCTGCTCCTCCTGCCCTTCCCTGTGCCCAGCAGCCCTGGTTCCCGCAGGGCAGAGCATGGGCACGTGCGGGAAACCTTCCCCCGGTATACGGATGTGCAGGAAACCTTCCCCCGGGATACGGATGTGCAGGAAACCTTCCCCTGGGATACGGATGTGCAGGAAACCTTCCCCCGGGATATGGATGTGCAGGAAACCTTCCCTGAGTATTCAGAGCTGCTCATCCTTGCTGAGCAAGTGGCTTGGATTTTGGAAGTGCTTCCATGGTGTTCAAAGGTGTCGTAGGTGGCATTTTTACCATTTCGGTGGCATTTTAGGAGGGTCGGTGGAACGTCTTCCAGCAGGGCGATGGGATATGCGCTTACGTGTGTAATGGTAGGGCTCTTGTATTTCCAGATTTGAAGATATGACCTGAACTGACCTTTGAAAACGCTCCCGCGGAGGCTGCCCAGAGCGTGATTATCCAGCGCGGGAAATCCGCTCTCGCGCCTGGAGCAGGGCAAGGGGAGACGGGGCTTGGTTCTCCTCCTGCTTTTGCCATTGGCTTCATGCGTGAACGTGGGTGAATTGCTGCGTAGCCCCACATCTAGTAAGTGGCCTTCTTCAGCTCTCCGTCTGAGCAATGCAATTCAGGTCAAAGCAGTATTTTTATTCTTCTAATTGGGCAAGTGATTTTTCCAGGTATTCGCTGGAAATACTGCCCTAAATTAAGCAAAATGGAGACGGATAAAACAAGGATTTCATCATATCAAATAAAAAGGAAGCTCTTTGCAGGTTAGTGAGATTTGTTGGTAGATTGTCAGTCATTAGATGAAATTGAAATAGATTTTTAAGTTGCATGTTTGGGAAAACCAGATTAAAAATGCAATGATCAGTTGTAGCCTTTGATGTTATTCTAATTGTAGGAATTTCCAGAACAGACACAGTCTGTGCTTTGCTGTTTTCCTGTTATGTATTAATGAGTAACTTCTCTTTTTTTGCAACTTTACAATTGGAAAAGCATCTTGAAACTGGTGCTCCCATAACCCCAAGTTTTGCAAAAGTTGTGTAATTTGCTTGTTTGTAGAGTGTGGGCTAAGGTCTTTGATGAAAATGCCATGTAGAAAAGAATTTACATTTCCTAAAATATTGTTCTTAATATATTAATATTCCAAAGAGATGAAAAGTAGGGAAAGGATTTGTATATTATTCTGTTACCCAAATGGCTTCTGGAGTTGAGGGAGACTAGAAGATTTAAGTAATTTACTGGCATTTTCAGAGCACCAGCCAAATGAATGCTTACCAAATAGGAAGATGCTGGTGCACTCAAAAGACTAATAAGCCAGGTTTGCCTAAAGACCCCTGAAACTCATTTTAGAGCTTGGTTATTAGAATAACATTGCTTTTACTAACAAAAATATCCACTCAAATGACTTTTCCAGGCTGTTTTTTCAAAGCTATTTGACAGACATCAGCTTAGCTGCTGTTATTTGCCTGCACGTGGCTCCCCTGCGCTAAATAGCAGCGTATCAGGATGAAATACATTATCAGTCCTCAGCCTGGATGGAGCTAGATTAAATTTCCAGACCTTTGTGTTCTGTAGCGCTGATCCTGTGTAATTTTTGCCTTTCAGCCAGGGAGAGGGCACCAGGGCAGCCCCGGCCGGGCGCTGCGGGCAGCCTGAGCTCCCCTAGCTCCGTGTTTGCTATTCGGGAGAGCGGCAGAGCTGAGCTTAACAACCCGACGCACCTTCCTTCGCAGCTGCTCCGGGCTCCATTATTTATTTAGCTGTGATAAAGCCTCCCTCGTGCCGGGGGCCCTGGCAGTGGCACCTCGCTGGGTATCTGTGTCAGCGCCCACGCGGAGCCTCTTTATTTATTTACTTTTGAGCGTGTGCCTGATGGCCAAAGCAGCCGGCAGCCAGACCCTGGGACCGGGGTATCCTTCTCTTCTCCCTTCTCCTGCTTTTTCTGCAGAGGAGAGGAGCAGATCGACCCCCGTTTCCCCGGGGCTGTCTGCGTCCTGCCCTGCTGCTGCGTTTTAATCCCAGTTACACGTGTGATTCCCGAAGACGTTTGCTGAATGCGTTGGCAAATCACGTTACAATTGTCTGTGAAAAAGAAAGCAGAACATCTGGCGGGTGATACACTCCCCAAGTGGTATGTGCTGGTTTTTGTTGTTTTAATGCTCTTTGGGGGGAAAAATAATCTATAGAGCACAAAGAATTTTGCGGTTGGTTTTCTGCAGTGTAGGGTATGATATTATTAAATGTTTGCATGTATTCAAAGAAATAGCCCTAAAAAACGCCCAGCACCAACCTCCACCTGCAAAGGAAACCCCAGCAAGCCGTTTTCCAGGCAGAACACCTTGTACGAGATCAGGGACCAGGAGAAAACTGGGGCCTCTGACCTGTGATTATTCAGAAGACTTGGTGCAGCAGTCATTGCTTTGTGCTGCCTGTCATTTATGTAGTATTAAAAAGGAAAAACACTGCGTCATAGGACATTCTGAAAAACTATTCCCTGCTGTAATGTTGTGCAGAAGGATTAACTCCCATAGGAATGATTAGATTCTGGAAGGAATAATGAGCGTGCATCTCCAACACGGTCCGTGTTGCCCAGGAACGCTCCTGGGGCGTTGCCTTGTCCCTGGGCTGCTGCCCTTGCCCTGCCTTCGGTGGGTAAAACCCAGCAGGTTTATATTTTACTCTCTATCTGTGCCACCATCGACCTAGTTTTGGAAGCCAGTAGCTCCGAGCAGCCATCTGTGTCCCAGCAGATGCCAAGTCATGAAAATAACATTAAAGGTGAGAGGCCACCGAGCGGTGCGAGGGTTTTTATGGGCAGCCTTGGATGTTTGTGCTCGTGCAGCTGCTTTTTGACCGTGGTTTCCCAGCATCTAGAAAAAAAGCTGTTGTGAAGAGGAGTCTGAAAATGCAGTGTGAGTGCACCCAATATTTGGGAACCCAATGAGAAATGAATGGCAGTTCTGCTGTTTTTACAAAATCCCATGGATTTTATTCCTGACCCTTTTTATCACTTGGCTGTGCCAGTTTGTAGCTGGCAATCCTGAGCGTGCCCTTGCTGAGCTGCGGATCCCCTGGGAATGCTCTGCCGCTTGCCGGGCTGCCCGTGTCCGAGGGGCTCCGGAATGACGCTGCTCTCCTGTTTCTAATGTTCAGTACCGTTTCCAGTCGCCAAGAGTCGAGCCTGCTCCTCGTCAGCTCTGCCTGGTGTCACATACCTGGGGTTTTGGGGGAAAGCGGGGCCCAGTGTCCCCCCTCCATAACGCGGGTGAACGCAGCCTTGCAACGATCTGCCGTGGGCAGACACAACCCGTTAGAGCTGCAACCGAGTTACTCAATAACCTCTTCACAAGGAACTCTTTTCTATTTTAGGAACATTTGGAAGCATTTGTGTTGGTTTTTGTTTTAAAAATATTATTGTAGCCGTTAGTAAAGCACTAATTTAGTGGTTTAAGCTGCCCGGTAGCAGCTAAGGGCTGCTTTCCCGAGGCTTTGCAAAGCTCCGCTCGTGCGCTGGGAGCAGCTGCCGTGCAGAAACTCTTGCTGTGGTTGCACCAGGAGCCCTCAGCTCCTGCGAGGCGCTCGGGGGGTTCCGGGTTCATCCCACTGCGGTGGGTGGCCTGGAGTGGCAGCCTGGGCTCTGTGCCCTCCCTTCCCCCGTGCTATGCTTTCATCTTCGCTATATTGCTGTAGGATTAAGGTCATATCTCTCCCTGCAGCGTTTTAAGCGAATCAGTCACCTCTGGCGTATCGGTACAAAACTGACCAGCGCGGAAGCAGGGGACAAAATGTCCTGTGCAAAGAAAACGCCGTGTCCCCAGTTCTGTGTCCAAGTGGCACTTGGTGCAGGACCTCTGAGGAGCAGTTTTCAGCCTCCCTTTGTTTCTGCCAGGGCAACATCATAGTGTTTCTTCTCCCATTTTTGGGCCATTTGAAAGGTCCGCTCCTTGCCCTGGTTCAGAAGGGCTGGAGATCAGACACTGCCCATGTGTTTTGTGAAAACAATATTAAATGTAGTGACTAAACCCCAAGCTAGTTACTGAGTAACCTGGAGGGAGCTGGGCTGTACGCCGGGCAAGTTAGTGAGCATGTAAATAATAAATGTGTGTGCCTGAGGTGGGGAAGCATTTAAGCTATTGGTGACCTATTTATATATGTAATTTTGAAGAGGAGCCCAGACTGCTGCTTGCAGAAGTATCTCAAGCACAGGTTAAATGAATAATTGGAGAACAGTGATGAGCATAAGCTGGATAGGGGGGACTTTACGTGATGTGCAGTTGGAGATGGGCACAGATCACCTGTCAAAACCATCCCTGTGATCCCCTGCTTTTCCAGTCCCACAGCAGGGATGGATCCCTGGGTGTCGTTGCCTGTGCAGAAAGCCTGGTGAAGCCCGTTAGGAATGAAGACTGAGTCTGGATCCCACTGGAGAATATTTTGTTCCTCCTCGCTGTGTAAAAAGTGAATTTAGCCACAAGCCAGATTATTTTTGTAGGAAATCTGGAAAGAAATCCCATTTTCCCCTCAGATTATGAGTAAGAACTGATGTGAGAGTTGTCTGCATGAAATTATTCTGTTGTCATCTTACTTGGAGGAAAAAATAGTGGCATAAAATCGGCTTATTTTTGAGCCCAGCGGGAAAGCAGCAGGCATTATCTCACCAGATAAGGATGTTATAATATCATGCGCAATTGAATATGATCAAGGTTGAGAAGGAGTTTGCTGCAGAGCTTTGAGTCGATTCCTAATCACACAGAATGAATCAAAGCCCTCGACCCGCGTGTCTCTGTGCCGCTCTGCAAATAAAACAGGGTAAAAAACTGTAGGGGATGCGAGAGGTGATCCCGGGAGTTGTGCGTTTGACATTTATTGTACATTTTTGTCCCTCATTAAGGGTAGTGCATGACTTTTTAAGGAAATGAAGTGCAAGAGCTTTGTGTCGGGCTGAGTTAACTTTCCCCTAGCAGTGCTGCTCCGGGCTGAGCCGGGGCTGCAAATACCCTGCCCAGGGCAAAGGCTCTTGGCTGGAGCCCGGTGACCCTGCGTGGGGACAGCGAGGGACGCGGGGCGCCGGAGTGAAGATCCTCTGTGGGTAATGAGGGGTCTGAGAGGCGGGAGGCGGCGCTGGGGCCGGAGCGAGGCCGGGGCCCCATCCGCAGCCGCCTCCGGCCGCTGGAATTTTTCAGCCTGGCCGCATGGGAGCCGCGGTCAGCGGCCGAGCGCCGGGGCAGCGAGAGCTGCAGTTAATCATTGCCCGGTGAGATAATGAAATGGCCCTGCCTGCTCTTTGCTTGCCTTCCTTTTCCACCGCTGCTTTAACGCTCTCCGTGATGGAATGTAATAAAGCAAAGGGCGATTTCCATGAACGGGGCAGAGAAGTCGGGTATCAGCGCGACTCGTTGCCGTTCTCGTGTCTGTGATGTGTGTAGCGCGCGCTGTCTCCGAGGCTTCCCAGTCACATGGCAGCCCAGGTAAGCACCTTGGAAAAGCACCTCCTTGGCACTGTGTGGGCTGCAGTGAAAACATCCCAGATTTCGAGGTTTTTTTAGTTTTTTATGTTTTTTTTTAGATTTTTTCCCAGACATAGATGAAATGTATATAAAGCATTGGTTTTGTTTTCTAAAGAGAAAACCGGCGGCAGAAAATATGAACTAGCTGTATTTTACAGTAAATATGCCTGCAAATCTCTAGAGGCAACTAAAGCAACTGCGGTTTCAAGATGCGAACGCGTTTTAGGTGGCTGCAATCTGTTTTATAGCTTCCTCTGCACCTCATCCCATGCAGACATGTGGCTCTCTGTGCTTGCTGGCAATCCGGGAATGGATCCGCAGCTCCCGGCCAGGGAAGGCTGCCCAGGGCACAGGGGACACGTTGTGTTTTCTGGGGTCCTGGCTCCCCACCAAGCACCAGCCCTGCTCTCAGATTTCCCCAAATACTCCGCTCCCATTCAGGGACACCCTTTTCTGCAACAGTTAGCAGGAAAACAGATGGAGCAGGACCTATTTTGCAATATATTGATATATTTAATAGTATATATAATAGTAAATATTTACAGCAGCCTTAGGGACACAGGGTTATGTGAGGCTTTCCAAACATCAGGACTTGCCTTGTGTAGCTGCAAGGCAGCAGTTTTCACAGGGAACCCGTGAAAGTGCCTGATAGTTGAACAAGAGCAGAATGGAATTTGTACTAGGAAAAAAATGTTAGAAATGTAAAAATTGGTGTTCAGTAATGTGTAAGGGAAGTACGAACTGGGCACAGACAGTCTAATAGTCGTATCTGGTACAATCATCAGGAGCTCTGCTTTATCACCAGAGTGCAAGTCATGCGTTAGTTTGCGGAATAAAGAAAATCTAGATGGGCGTTAAATAGAGGAGGTGAGAGGTCTGCCATTAGAGTGATTTTATATATAGAAAATACATAATTGGATACAAATATTCCTAATGATCCTTAAATATAGGCCATGTTTTACTGGGAAAACTAGTAATGAAATTTGGGTTATAAATGACTGATTTGGGTACTTGAAGGGGAAATTTCCATAAATGTGGGAGCTGGATCTGCAGGAGCTCGCACCTTCTGCTTGGATAGACACTAGTGGGTGTCTCTGATCTTTCCCTCGTTGTCACAGCATTACAGCTGGGCACCCTTCCGAGCAAGCAGCTGCGGTGCAAAAAGCTTGAAATAAAAAGTGCAAAAACGCACATGAAATTCTACTATCCGCTAGAAACAGAGCCCAGCGCATACAGAGCTAGAGGCTAAGGTACTGATTTTCCAGGTGGTAATTTTCCAGGTGTGCGAGGGTTTGGGGGAAGGCTGAACCGGTGTCGGACACAGGTAATCGCCGCCGCTCTCCGGGCTATTTGCCAACCATGCGATGGTCTCACTGAAACTTCCACTTCTCCCTGAAATATTTACCCGTTCCAGGAAGTTGAGTAACTGACTTTAAATTGTTAAAGTTTCTCTCGTTGTTGCACTAAATGCTGCCTCCTCTGAGGAGGAGAGAAATCCTTTCCTTGATCCCTTCCCAAATCTCCTGGTAATTTGGCAATATCTCTTTTTACTCTTTGCAAAAGTAGAGAGGAATTCATTTTTTGCCAGTGATTGAATAGCTTGCAGCTCACCACTAAACTGCTCCTGCGATAACTAATAGATATTTCCAGATTAGTTTTAATTACCAATTCATTTTTGCATGTTATGAAAATAGTGGTAGCAATTTTTAGTGGAAATAAGGTTAAATGCTTGTGATATTTTTCCAGATCAAGTACGTGGGAAAATATTTAAGTGCAGTGCTTGATGAAGGAATGGAGCAGTCCAGCAGCTCCAGCTGAGATGTGGGATGTCTGCAAATAGCAGGTCCATTCCCTGAGAATGTGTAGGTCAGCTGTGTAGGGCATGCGTATAGATTTGTGTCTGGGAGATCTGGGATCCCTGTGGATACAGCTGCTGAATCAGTATCCCGAGGCTTTACCTAGGATGTCCGCAATGCCAGAGACCCCGTGTGCAGCGTCCCCAAGGTCCTTGGCTCTCGGGCGTCCCTGGGACAGCCAGCGAGCTCGCCGGCTAAAGCACGAATCCCACAGAGGACTTTTTGTTTGCCATTAAATCCCGGGGCCTGTGAAGCAGATGGATCAGGTGCTGCAGGCTGCAATTCCCTGGAATCTGAGGAATGCGTGCTAATATTTGCATTAATTGTTTACCCCTTGATAAGAAAGAGATCCTTCACAAACATGTACATGACATAATACTGGTAGGTTAGCCACGGTGTTTGCTTTGCATCCCACACACTTAGGACCCACATTCTTTGGAGAACACTTGCATATTGTAGTTTGATGCAGATTAATAGGTGTATTTTTTGCCCTTTATTTCCATGGAGCCGTTTATTTAGCCAGGCCAGTTTTACACTGCAGAAATAGGCACGTGGAGTTGTACACGTGTCGGTGTTTGCAGTGTGTTGCCTTAGTGCCCGGAGGCCCTTGGAGAAGCATCTTTGCTGGTGAAGTCCTAGAAAGCTGAGCAGGATGAGGACGCGGGAGGTCGTGTTTGGTCCGTGTTTCTTCCTCGAGGTGGGTCGGCTCTGTGTGCACGTGTTTGCCTTGTAAACTCGCAAAGAATCTGTGTTGAGACGCAGCTAATCTTAGTGCTTAGTCCCTTACTGGCAGGAAGCCTTTTCTAAAGGATAGCAAGAACTGACATGCTGCCTTTTACAGGTTTGTATTTCTGTTCCAAAGTGGGAATGTCTAATTGGTTTTCCAAAGTGATCATTTGTGTCACGTAATTATGATTCCTCAGCTACCCTTAGGCATAAATCAGTCTCAAGAATGTTTGAAATATACTTGCATTTAATAAAAAAAAAAAAAAAAAGTAGCTTTTGCTTTTCTGGTCTCAGTTTGCAATGGTAAGCTTGAAAGGAAATATATATGCAGACCTAGTGCATGGCTGTGTTCACTGCCAGGTGTGTGCTTTACCTAGACTGAGAATAATTTAAGCTATGATAAAGAAAATACCAGCATTCAGCTGCAGACACTAGCACTTGGTTTGAGCAAGCTTTGCTCATAACTCCAATGAGTTAATGGATTGATTAGCATCACCTGATACAATTTAAATGGGGCTGAACGAGAGCAAGCTACAAGTTCAAGAAAACTGTCCTTGAAGATGGGTAACTTGTTAACTCAGTGCAGTCCAGAGACACTGATTTTTCTCTGTACAGTAGGTAGAAATTTTATCTGCTCATACCTGACTTAGGAAAAGGTGCGGTGTGGACGGTAACAACGTGCATTTCCTTGTACTGTTTGGCCACAGTTTTTTTTCTTTCTATTATTGTTATTGTAATGGAATTGTGGAACAAATCTTGCTTTGAGAGGTGAGGCATCGTTACCTCACACCCCGGATAGCCTGGCATAGGGCACGCAGCATCTTCTCACCTGGGTTTTCTTCTTGGCCATCAGCCTACTGGGGTGCATTAGACAAGTGACTGAGACTGTCTCTCTTCCAGACCTTTCCTCATCTTCCTAGTTTGTCCGACCTATAGAGGAAAGACTATGTTACGTGTTTGCATGTGCTTTGCATAGAGGGCTGTGATCTTGGTTGGGTTTCCTTGGTATTACTGAAGTAAATATAGTAAGTGGATGGAAATCAAGCTTTAAATGTAGTTTGGATCTGAGGTTAGTGGCTTTTTGTTTGAGTGTCTGGAATGACATATGGTTAATATGCTCCCCTGTGTCTCCTGGTGTTCTTGGTACTGATAAACTTCAGCGTTTTTTGTGCTGTCAGGGGTGCACAATGAAAACATTGATAGCTTGGCTGGAATGTGCCTGTTGCTCCAAAGCTGCCTATTACAGGCTTGCCAGGGCATTTCTAATACCCAGAGACAGTCCATGTGGGTGCTTGGCCACCTACCAGATTAGGAAAACAATAGCATCATTTTTAATGTCAGTTGGGTCTCGGGCAAATTCATGTTTCTCTTTTACAAGTGAAAAGGAAGTTAATTTTCACATAATTCTTTAAGCGCATTGCAATTAATGCCCCTGCTGCTAGGGTTTCACAAAAATCTTTCCAAAAAGAAATACGATAGGTTTTCCTTAAGGTGTGTTTCGTAGTTATATTTAAATATTAGGGGAGAATTTTGGAGAACTGCACATTATTTCAGTTCCCAGCACTTTCTAGTCATTTAAAAGATGATGTGAATTTGCAAACTTGAACTTCAAATAGATATGCACAATGAGAACTGTAGATGCCTTTTGCTTTGCTGGTCCCTCCTCTGCTGACCAGAAGGAAGGGCTGCTGAGAGCTGGAGAGGGGGAAGCAGGAAAGACTGGAAAAGAGAAGAAGACAGAGGAGGGAATGTGCTGAGAGCTCCAACATCTTCCTGCAAGCCTGTGCAAAGAGTGGGGTTTGTTCTATTCTTTTTTTCATTTAGCCATTCGTGATCTTATACTGAAATTATATTTTCTATTA
>JAVCKT010080489.1:4447-14895 GCA_032273925.1 Rhynchotus rufescens
ATTTTACTTCTCTGATTTGAGAATATTTAAGTGCTTATTGGTGCATAACTGTAAATTACTGACAGATGCAATTGTAATAAATGTATCCCTTAATTACACGAAAAAAAAAGTGGTTGCATGAATTGGCCACAAATTAAATCACAGTCAGTGTACAGTTAAATTTATGGAAGACTGATTTCAGCTAAAAATTCAACTTATTGTATTTAGTCTATCAGATACTTAGATATGAAATCACTAAACATTGCATCAGTAATTCCCCTGCAATGAAGGCAAGTGAATAGGACTTGTGAACAAATTCTTCTTTGGCAGTCAATACATCTGAAGCTGTTGCACAGGGAAAAGAAAGATGTAGTAGAAAAATGACTGACATCATTGTCTATCATTGACACAAGCTTTTTGTCTGGAACAAGCAGAAACAGAAATCAAACATCGGCGCTAAGAGTCACAGTTTGCTCTTTGCTCTCTTTATGCTTTTGGACATTTTTTTTTTTCACATGCATAAATGAAAGATCTTATAGGGATCTGATAGCCAGAAATAAATGTCTCTTAAGGAGAAAAGGTGTTCAGGACTCTGAGCACAGATGTCTTTTGAGAGATCTTAAATTGAAACTCAAGACCAATGACGTATAGAATCAGATTTATATTCTCTAAATCTTGGTCAGTAATTTTGTATGATTACAAGTTAACCACCATTCTTGCTTTCCACACAAGCACTTGAAAGACAAGGCAGAAAAATGAAGTGTATTTTGAGAAGAGGAAAATAAAAGAATTAAATCACAACGACGTGAAAAAGTTTCTTATATGTGTTTCTTAATTCCACTGCATGTATTACTGATATCTGTCTCATTTTGGTGAGTTTTGCAGTCTTTATTTGTTGCATCACATGTACAGAGTCATTAATAGGATGTGAGGAGGAGGAAGAGGAGGAGGAGGAGGAGGAGGAGAAAGGCTGCTTTCAATAAATATAAAGAACCACATTCAATTCACCTGCAGGGCAGGATCAGGGGGAAATAGGACAGAGGGAAGTCTCCAACCCTTTGTCCAAGGGAAGATGGGCCTTTCCACTCTCACCTCCCACTCAGCCTATTCCTACACATATGAATTTGTGTGTGAGCTTCCACCACTTCACTTGGGGATGTGATAATGTTACTCAGTGACCACAACACAGATATGGAAGCTCTGGCTGCATTGAAGATATTTTTTAAATGGGATTTTCTTGTAAATATTTCAGTGGAAAGGTACAACATCTCCATTTTAACTATAATAATGTCAAAAAGCTTTACATAGTAAAGAGTTGAACATTACAATGCAATTCATAAATACCGTACAAGACTTTCTGAAATATCACTTTCTATAAATAAATAAATAAGCCAGATCTATCCTAAAAGTCTAAATACAAGAGGTTAAATAGAAAGAACCAAAATTCAAGTTAATCCCTCTGTTTTATGGTTTTTTAAGCCAGTTTTCCAGATCATAGTTTTCAATGTTTGCAGTGGTAAACTGCAGCTTTTATGAACTCTCAGCACGAACTGCTGTGGTTCTACCCAAAAAGAATGAGAAATAGATACAGAACTGAATACAAGAAAAAATAGAGGTGGAGGGAGGAAGCAGTCTTAGAATTCCTAAATCATTCAGTCATCTAGACAAGAGAGCCCTTCAGAGATCATGACCTTGGTATATTTATTTTCTGCAGTTTTCTATGTTGCAAATGGTGGTAGAAGAGAATTACGTACTAGGGCAATATGAGTTTAGTAAAAAGGGCATAGGCCATCACTGATAGAAAATATCTAGAACATTTTCAACCACTTTTCCTCTTCCCCTGTTTCTGAGAGGATAATATGTTTGAATTTATATGTTTTAAGTTACACTCATACCCGTAGGCTGTGAACATAGGCTTATACATTCATAGGATATGAACATATATTTATCAGAATTTTTTTCTCTCATTTCTTTTGCAATATCTAAAATTTTCCTTTCTGAGACATTTAGCCAATAGTAATATGCACTAGCCAACAATAGTATGCATGTGTATCTATCAGCATAGGCTAGTTAAGCTGTTGGTGTTGTCATTTTCAAGAGAAATCCTATGTCCTTCCCTTAAATTTCCTGAAAATTTGCTTTTCTCTCTCTCTATTTATTTATTTATTTATTTATTTATTTATTTAAAACTAGTCCTGGCAACACAGAGTATCTCACTTCCTCTGTAATTTTTATTAGAAGGCTACCTCTGATAGAGGTCTGTTTCAGAATGCCACTTCAAATTCTAGAAAAATTTTAGAAAATAGATTATTCATTTTTTTTATAGAGAAAAATCTAAAATCAGAGACAGAAGGCAACTGCATTTTATCAAGAGAAGAAGTGTATTTCCATACAAATTGTAGAATTAATTTGATTTTATATGCAAGACTTACAGGGTTAAAAAAAAAAAAAAACTAAAGGAAGGAAAGTACATCATGGCCTGTAAACAAACTGATGAAACACAGTCTTCAGCTCAGGAAATTGCAAAATAGGAATTACTAAAAGCTAGAAAAGTAGACAGTGGGGAGTACATTTCTTTTTTCATATACAAGATTTCACTCTAATCAATAGTCAGAGAAGAGATACTGGAATAAAAAGCTATTTTGTCTGACTGAATATGGCAAAATGAGATCACTATTGTGTTTTTTTTTCTTTATTGTTAGCTGTAAGCTGTATTTTTTCCGATATGTACAGGCTTTGTTCTCAAAATGAAGCACATAGCAAAAGGCTTGAAAAATCTGAATGTATGCAGAGGTTTTTCATTTCTGGTGACAGAATGGATTAAAAACAGAAACTATAGGAATCACAGGAATTTGTCTCTGATCCTGTGACTTAGTTATCAATTGTTTTGTAAGTGTTTATCTTCTTGCTAACCTTTTTTTTTTTTTCTATTAATAAAGTAGAGGTAATGAGTATATACTCATCTCATAACCAATGTAGATTAATTGATATATTGATACATACTTGACTTGGAAAGCGAGAACTGTATAGTATTACATTTACCTCCCATGCTGATGCTGAGCTCTTTTTTTTTTTTCCAAAACATATTTTGAGTAATGAGTTCAAGTGATATTATTTTAATACTATGTGTGACAAATGATGTAATTGCTGTAATATCTTAGATTATGCCCTGAGTATTTTCACTGCATTGATGATTTCTAAGCTTTTTCAAGGTACTGGGAAAAAGATCTGGCACTGAAGGAGAAAAAAAAACACAAAATCAATACATTTTCAAAGACATCTGCCATTCCGAAAATTATCTGCATTCTTAAAAATTTTAGCAGTGCTGCTTTAGGTAGGAAATCTCATGTCACTTTACACTAGATAAAGTCTGCATATTTTGCTCACAGGATAGTCAAATGATCAACCTGACTTTTCTACTTACTCTGATGAAATAGTCTACATATCTTCCTAAATATAGATGAAGCTATTATCATTGCATTTGATGAAGCTAAATTGTAATGATCAGTATCTTTGATCTCAACATCTACCCTTCCCCTTTCACTCAGGTCACCCAAACAGGGTTGATAGGAAGGACTTGGTTATTTAAGAGACTGAAGATCATCTGTGGTCCCTTATTGTCTTGCAGAGATTTTAATTTCAGTCTTCTCCTTTCCTTGCCCATGCTTCTGTTCTCACTGCATCAACAAAATAAATGACTTTTCCTTTGACAACTTCCTATTTTGTCTTGAGTTCATAAATACAGGGATTGGCAACTTATTACAGGCTAGTTAGAAGATTTTCCTATATGGCATGAGACTAATATTCATATTGTACATACCACAGCATAAGTTGCAGAAAAACATGTGTTTTATTTGAGATCAGATCAATTCAGAGATTGGGAAGTGTCCTACAATTGCACAGTACTGAATGTCCTGGCTTTGGGTTGAGTATCCTTTGTGCCTTCAGACAGACAAAACCTTTTCTGCACATTCTCATTTAGACCTGTATGCAGTGACCTACAGGGAGAGACTCTCATGAACATACACGTGTTACATGCACTAGCCATTTGCCTTGAAAAGGAGATGAGTTTAAAACCACAGCAGAAATGCACAGATCTAGAAGAATGTCTAAACATATCTTGATGTTGAAGAATTTTCTTTTGTTCGTATGAAAATGAAATTAAATCATCCTCCTTAATGTTGCTGTCGTATTGATATCTTTGTAACTGTAGATGTATAGGGAGTGATAGTGTTTTTTATTAAACTAGACGGGGTTTTAGAAAGAAACAAACAAACCTTTGGAAATACCATTCATATACCAATGTAACAAACAAACTCCAGATTCATATTTATGTTATTAAACCAGTCTTGTGCTTTCTACTTGCACTTTATATACCATGTTCGACCTCAAATAACCTTCAACCCTTTATAACAATTACTGCAGAGTTTCACGAAGATTTCATAATAAATTTGAATCAGCTACATACAGCTATGGATAGAGACAAGGCAGAATAGAGCAAAAGAAAAGAAACAATGAGACTATCCTCTAGTTTCAAGCACAGTGGTATCAGAGCACACTCAGTGAATATCCAGTTTGCCAGTACTGGTCAAAGTCAGGGTCTTTAGAGATAAGATATATATTTGTATATTATATATTAAATATACTAATATAAATATACTAAATATATATTAGTATATTTTAAAGACCTATATATAGGTCGTAACAGCATCTGCCTTTTTCAAATTGTAAAAATGAAGAAAAATCACAGCAATTCAAAAAGTCTAAAATGAAGTACTCTAACTAGGAAGAAATTATAAATATTTAATATTTAATATTAAGTCCATATAAGCAAAAATATCCCTTAGTTTCACCAAGACCAGAAATTAGCACCCATTTGCAGCATCAGTAACTGCTGGCATGTAGAGCTCCTGGACATAGTCAAAATTGAGGCCGACCTCTGTGCTGAGATGAAAATTTCTCCATCAGATGGGAAGCCATACAAGTTGCACAGTCTGGCCCTTGTGAGAGTTTAAAGTGTCTAAGGATTCCCATAGATACCCAAAGCACACTTGTGTGCTACCATATAAAAGTGACCTGGTAAAAGAGCAGCTTTCAAGAACTGAACATCAGATCAAAGAATGAATAACTATTTTGATTTTTTCTTTACCCGTAGTATAGTGGAAACTATTGCAAAGTCTAATCACAATAGGAAGGTCTTTGTGATTTCCCCTGGTAAATTGATATCATGCATAATTTTCTAGAGAGGAATAACTAAAAATATGTTTGTTTGTTTTTCTCAAAACTTTTTCCAATATTTCCCTGCATTTTTGGTATATTTGGACTTTCTGTTTTATAACACATTGCTATTTAATAATAATAGAAGAAATGGTCAAAATGTTTGGCCAATTTTGGTCTTTTTGACAAATCTTTGGTCAAAAATTACTTGAACTGAACAAATTTTTTTTTCAGTAACTGCAAACACTCAAATTGCAAGTCAAAAATAATTTGTGTTCAGCTGCCATTATCTATCTGAAGTACATATTTTTCAGTGATTTCTAAGTTATTGTCTCAACAGCTTTTGTGACGCTATTTCATATTAACTATGTCTGAACAAATAATTTACAAGGAATACACTATTCCTTAAAGCTAGTCTTTCCTGCACTTTGGCAACATATGCAGATTATACTCTCTCAGCTGTATTTTTCAGATGAATATATTTCAATATATAGATCCACCTTTGAGCACCTTTTCTTTGAACTGTTCATTGGAAGTTGGTTTGCAGAAATTCTAAAAATTCTTATGAAATTGGGCAGAAAACAGAAATGTGTTGCTTACAGGAAAGCTGATCATGGGAACTTTTACTCACTCTGTCAGCTTTTGTCACATGTTTTCACTAAGCCAACTCTGTAAAGTACAGTTTGTAGATGTAGTTCTGTTGTGATGATTTATTATCAATTTGATGTGCCAAGTGTTTGTGAATCATGTAATAGATCAAAGCCAAGGACTCTCTCTCATATATTTATAGACATAACTTGTCTTTTTATTTGTCAGTTCAAATTAAGTACAGCCCCATGTAATTATGAAACTCAGAAGTTTCATGTAGTCATTCAAATTCTGTATATTCCGTGAAATATAAAATACTCATGTCAGAAGATTCCACAGAATTTAGCAGAAATTTGTCTTGATTTTTGATGTTTTCTTACATCTTTAAATCTAGTATCTGGTAACTGTACCCTTCACATTAAAAAAAAGAAAAAAAACCCACCATTTCCACTAGACAAATCTGGTGGAAAGATTCCTTTTCTGTTTTTTTTTTTTTTTTTTTTTTTTGTGGGGGTTTTTTTTTGTGAGCATGGAGGAAGACCGATCAGAAGTTCTGTCAACATTCAGTGTAAAATTTATTCACAGTTGTTATGAAATAGTTATTGATGGACATGATGGACATAGACAGCTATCGTATCCTTTGAAAACTTAGAGAAAGCTTTGAAACATTGTATTAGATTAATTACAGTAAATAACTTCTATAAATAAAAAAGAAGTGGATAGTTTAGATAAATCACAACTTTTTTGCCCGACTTTGCATGCTTTAACTTCCCATGTTTTGTTTTTTCACAGAGTCTTAGCATTCAGTTTTATTTCATCCACCTGTATATTATAGTTCTTATGACCTTATATTTATATTTATTCAGCAGTTCTTAAAGGATTTTTGCTTTGAGTCAGACTTGAAATTTTTTGACTTCTACTTAAAATGCTAATATTTGTATGTAGAAAATTTAATTTCAATCATATCACTCTGAGATTTAAAGAGACTTATGGGGTTTGGTGCATGCAATTTTGCTAACGGCAAAAATCCTGTCTGCTGCCTTCTGACTTGAATACAACATGCAAATGGAACTGGGAAGCCAATCTAAAGGAATAAAATGAGCAGTAGAGTCAGTTCATCTCCTTCTGTTTGAATAAAAAGTAATTTTCCCCAAATTTTTTTATTCTAATATATGTTTACTGTTTATAGATTTTCTATTTACTTACACTGAAAGTTAAAGATAAATAAAGAATATCTCTGGACATAATCACTAAATTTCTACTTACTGAAAACTAGTATATGCTGTATATGGTTTGGAACACTATTTGATATTTATGAAATCCCAGATTTTCTATAAATATAGAAATTCAGTAATTATTACTGTCAGTATTTGTTATTTCTCTGCAATCCACTTTAGCTCACAGAAAAATGAGTTCTTTTTGTTGCATTTAGAAAGTGAAAGATGCTTACTATTCTGTGTTTATACCATTGTTCATTTTATTAAAAAGCTGTTGGACTAACATTTTTCAAGACTTCATATATTTTCCTTAATGCCTGAGAGTTTCTTCCTATCATTTTTTCTGAATCCATTTAATATTTTGTCTTCTTCTTAATACTTTTTTTTTAAATACTTGCCCACAATCACTGCTGAGACAACTTCTTATTTGTTTTTTTTTTTTTAAATAACATGATCTTTCAAATATTTAGAGGTCTTTGTATTCTTCATTGAAAACTTTTTAAATGGAACCTAAATTTTTTAAAATGTACAAACCCAAGATTGGTCATTCCTATATGTTTGCAATTTTATTAATGCCTGAGACTACACTGAGCCCTCCAAACTCATGTAGAGTTTTCCTTGTCCCACCGTTTAGGCAAGCAAGGGCTCTAAAGCTTCCTGTAAGAGTGTGCCAAATAAGCATTTGATTCACACCACTGGGAAAAACAAAACACACTGAAAACTCCTGTGAGTAAAGGAGACTTATTTTTCCTCTCATCTTCCTATGACTCAATGGCCCTTCCTATGACTCAATGGCCCACATGTACCTTGCAAAAAGTAGGAGGAAATTTACAGTTACATTAGTTCCATTATAACGCTAAAAATACATATACTTTAGCTTGTTTTTAACAAATAATTTTCCAAGATTCCTGAAATGCAATAATGCTAATATTCTATGTTAGTGGAAAGTAGCAACACTAACAAGCTAGACTTGTTTATATAAACTCAAGAAATACCACCTCTTTTTTTTTATATATAATTGGCAAGCTTAATGTAGAGTTATGTGCTGTGAAAGAAGAAATGGAGGGGATTTTGAAATCCTTGAAATTACTTCGGCTTTCCTGAATATTTGCAGAGAGTGGATCTGCTTCTGCAATGTTACCAGCATTGACAGTGGGGCCTATGAGAGATTCTCAGCTCCCAGGTCTGCATCCACATTGACCTGTCCCCATATGTGGATGAGATTTAGCCATCCCTTCTGAAGCCAGGACTGCATTCTGCAGTTTGCTGGAACAAATGTGGCCTCAAGACCCATTTTGGACTGAACTTCACCCTTTCTTTATTAGCTGCTCAGTGAATGTCAAGATTCTTTCAAGCTTTCCTTTACTTTTCAAGGAGAACATTTGGTTATATTAAAAGAAATGAAATTTAGACTACTCACAAAGGTATCAAAAAGGAATGAATCATTTGCTTTTGGAGCAATACTTTGGAGCAATAGAAAGGCAAGTACCTTCATGTCATTTTAGGAAGGAAAAAACATGAGCAAGAGAAAAAGCTTTTTTCTCACTTTGAGTTTGTACAAGAAGAGCAATTAGATGTTCTCTTCTCTCAGTTAATGAGCTGTGCTTCATTGAAGGCTTTGATATAAGGTTTATAAATCTGTCAAAGATGCTTCAAAGAGTATTTCTTACAACAAAGCCATGACCCAAATCACTCACCATGTTTTGAGTGCACTAGGCATTCTACACCTCAGCTATCAAAAGAACTAAATATAATTCTAGCATAACAAACTCCTGTATAAAATAGCTAATCTGATTCCAAAGTAAATTCTTGAAAGAGTAGATTTTAAAAACTTGGAATCTAATCTTACTGAGGAGAAAAGAAATGTTTTTTCACTAATACTGAAGTGAATCACTAACAAGATATTTGCATCTTTATGAAGATGTTTGACATTGTACACTTAGATATGTAAAAAAAAAAGTATGCCAATAAATGAATAAACAAAATATACTAAAGTTCTGGCTAATAAAGTATTAAACTAACAGATTAAAAATAATCAAATAGATAATTTCTTAAAGCTATTTTCAGGCTACCTGAAAACTTTTGTAGGTAAAAGAGGGCAGAGTATAGATTACTGTGTCTCAGTTCCAGTTCTTGTGCTGGCATACTGAGACCATATGCAGTCTTGAGCAGTTGAAATTACAAGCAGGATCCACCTCTCCCAACAGTCATGAATCAAGTCAGGCAATATTCAAGGTAGCCCTGCAACTAGTCTACTCCTCCATAATTACTGTATGAACATGAATGCACTCTATTATATGATTTCAGATCCCCCTCAAAAGATAAACATTGTGGGCATTAGGACGTAACACAAAAATATATTTGAAATCTGTTATTTCAATAGAAAATATTGCATGTTTTAGTTATTTCAAAATTATATATCTCCAAAATATGTAAAAATAGAAAACAGAAGAAAGAGTTACTCTTCTGTGTTACAGTTACTGTAATGATGTCTGTATGCGCGTTTTTTTCAGTGAAGAAGATTGTTATTTCAACCATGTAACATATAGGAAATAATCAAAAATGTGTATTCCCCTTCCAGATTCAATATATGAGTCTTTATTTGTGCATTTGTGACTGTATACCCAATGAAGTTATGAAAAACTCAGAGGTATGGATAGAGACATTATGATTAATTTTCAAGTAAAGAATGATTATGATGAAAATCTACCTTCTAAAAAGAATGATATGTAAATAAACTTGAAAATGGACCTGGGTTTAAAATTTTCCACAAATCTCCAGCACGGAGAACTGAATCAATTTTATCTATTTCTCATGCAATTCATCTCTTCTGTGAGTGGCTGATGACTTTTTCATCCATAGATGATATAAACAGAAGATATTCCATTACTGCTTTTTGGTCCGATATTGTTTTGGATTTTGCTTTCTGGGATTGGACTTAAAACATGTACTAGATATTAAAAAGAAAGAAAAGAAGAGGAAAAGGAAAAAGTATAAGAAAGGGATTTGCTTGGAACTTCTTAATAGTGACCTTTCTCATATGCAGGCTTAAAACCTTACGTACTAAATGCTGTGAAGTTATACTGCCTTCTAAAAATCAATGGAAAATCTACCATGAACTTCAGTGAAGCTGGAATTGCACTACTAACTTCATTCAGTGAGTCAGATTTAATAATGCTGGAAATGATAAGGTTGACTTCAGAGATTAGTTAGCGGGATCACAGTATTTGGCTCACTGTGTTCCAAGTAAATCAATCAGGTTTATCTGTTGATCAAAAAAGTACATATTTCTAGTAGTACAGTTTTCATGCAAGTGCTTATTTTTTATTATTTCTTCTGAGCATCATTAATTACTTCCTGTCCTTTGATTAGTTCAACAAGGGCAAGTGCAGGGTCCTGCACTTGGGGAGGAATAACCCCAGACACCAGTACAGATTAGGGGTTGAC
>JAVCKT010080529.1:0-14893 GCA_032273925.1 Rhynchotus rufescens
TGGAACATGCAGCTCTGCTGCTTCCCATCACAATACACGGAAGGGATGCGTGCTGTGTTCAAGAGGCCCATGTCCGTGATGAATATACACGTGTGTGAAGGAAAGGGTTACCTTTTATGTTGGCCCGTGTTCCACTGTGTGGACCCTCGGGTAGTCCTGCGTACGCTTGATGGGAAGTGCTCTTATTTTGGTGTGGCAGTGTCTCACTCTTAAGCCTATCTAATGACTACCCATCATGTATGGGCAATGCTCTTGAAGTATGGAAACAAGAAAGGCGGTTTAGGCATTGAGAATTATATCACATCTCACTTTTCATTTCCTTTCTCGTTCAATACAGTTGCTGTTAGGCTGTTTTTGCCTGGGGTTTGTCACAACCTATTTGCCAAAGACTCTCATTGATGCCTATCTCACTGCAGCAGCGTTGCATGTCATTGTATCGCAGTTTAGCTTCATCTTTGGCATCGTGATTGACTTCCACAAGGGCCCCCTGGACATTTTCTATGTGAGTAAATTCATTATTGGTCAAAAAAGCGTGTGCTTGTTGGATAGAAAAGAACAGCTTCTGAAATTGAAGGCAATTTTGGGCTCTGTCAACATTTGTGCAAAGCCCAGCCGTGCTTTACTTCACCTTCCTGTTGTCTTGAACAGACAGATGGAGATTATTGACTTGAGAACATATAAGAAAAAAGGTTTGTGCATATTGTTAATCACTAATGTACTTCTAGAATTTTCAGTATGTCTATAATTGTTATAGAGGAAAGGCTACAGGAAATGGGTTTTTTTGTTGTTTCTTTTTTTTGCAACAGATCATCACAGGCAAACTTTTGAGCACACAGTATCTTTATAATATACCAAAGAACCAGTGGCCGCCAAGCTAAATTCAAATTAAAGCTAATTTTTTGTCATTTACTTTATTGAATTTTGATCAGGCAGCGTGAAATAAAAGGTAGTGTAGGAGAGGAATGATGGTGCAGAGACAGATCTGAGTTATTTGTGGCATTGCTTTCTCAGTAGACACTGATAGAAAAACTGTTTTTTTAAATACTGTTTTGTTCTTAGCATCTCTTCTTCCCACTGAAGACACCACTGTAGCAGAAAGGATGAATTCATGTGTCAGGGCACCCTCTGACAACCTCCCAGAATTTAAGTAGTGGTGATATCTGATTCTGATCCTCTCTGTGATTAATTTTTCATTTTCAGAATCTGTTTCATTACTTCGTGGTCCTCCCAAAGGCAAATGCCACCAGCATATTGCTGTTTATGGTCTGTGTGGTCTTGCTGCGAGTCAGTAAATACATCAAGATAACATATAAGCACAGTCCTATTGCATTTCCCATGGAGCTTCTCTTGGTAAGCATTCTCCATATTTCCCATGCAATAACTGAGCTAACACAGAGGTGCACAATGTTCTGTCTGAGACGCTGCTAATGTTCCTGAGTGTTCAGAAAGCTTCATGGAAGTAACAGAGTGGTTTGGAACAAAACAAAATAGCCCTTCCTTTAGATAGGATGTACTAGACTGTACTGCAAAAGGGTAGCAGGTGTTAGTGTAATATACTTTATTTCAGAAACTTTCCATCTATGGTTAATTCCTTTAAATACTCCTGCAAGGTGCTTAGATATATTGTGTACAGTTTCAAGAGTAAATGCTGTGTAACCTCTGCTATTGCTTCTTGCTTTCTTTTCCAGATTGTCACAGTCACCCTTATTTCTAATCGTATCCATCTTCACACTGAATCTAGTAGGGTTGTCGTCAGTATGATCCCTCACAGGTTAGTTAGTTAGTGAGGTTTCTGTTAATGGTTTTGACATACAGAAGAGGTGTTTCAGCCTCTCACTGAAAACTGACACAGAGGGTTTTGTGTTGGGGAGCCCAGTTCTAGAGATAAGTCTTCAGGAGCTGTAATTGCGTCGTTGTTTCAGAGCTCACATAACAAATTGTAAACCACCACCTTCCTTATTGCATTGGAGTGTTGTTTGCACACAAAGAAAGGAGTTTGCATTTTGTGTGAGGTGGAGGCAGGCAGTCTTACAGATACAGAGCAGCTCCTGTGGGGTGCAGACTGCCTTGGATGTTGGTGTGGGGTATACGGTTATTTTGCACAGGGCTCAAAGCAAGTCTAAACTTCTCCCTTCTCTGAATCTGCAGGTTTTTCCCTCCTACACGGCCAGATTTATCAAACCTGAACAAGATTGTATTCCATGCCTTCTCCCTTGCTATTGTAAGCTACTTCCTTCTTGTTTTTGTGGGAAAGAAATATGCTTCACTTCACAACTACAATATTGCCAGCAATCAGGTGAGAACAAAAATGCACATACTTCCTGAGCCAGAAAGCAAACTCAGCCCTCCTGTTAAAGCCACTAACTACCTGAGAAGGGTAGAAACACAGGCTTTGCAGCAACTTGTACACCCTCCTGCATGGAAGAATAGGCATTACAAGCCAATAAATGCATGTCCCTTTTCAATCAAGAGGCCTTTGTACATTCACACTGACTGGATGAACCTAACACTGCTGCAGCTGAACCCCAAAGACCAGGGGTGTTTTGAACCTGTGGTACTATAAAAGCACCCAGCATTAATAGCTGAAATTCTAACTAGCCTGCAGAGCTGCAGTTCTTTCCTATATCTGGCTAGCAACCACCCAGTGTAAGGATTCTCTGCCAAGAGTGATTGCTTTGAGACACTTTCAAGCTAAAACTGTGTTGTTTTCAGCGTGCAGCAGTTAGTAAGCATTAGCTGTTTTGCTCTATGGGCTGTTTAGCTTGTTGTGATCACTTGGAGTATTTATCAGGATGAAATTAAGCCAGTAAGGAAACCTGCCTGACTTCTTGTAGCCTTTTGGAAGGGATATCAAGGGAATGTCTTTTCTGCTCAGAGCTTTCCAGGTCCATGCTGCTGCTACTGAGATTTGCTACGTGTCAGCCTGGGAGTCAGTATGATATAGCTTTGGAGTTCTCCATGGATTTCTTTGGAATAAGGAACTTGATTTTGGGGGGCATCAGCCATGAAAACTTTGTGCTTTTAAAGATAGCTCATGTAACCAGAGCAGACTTTGTTTTTTTCAGAAGGTCTCCTGAACTTAGCAACACAGATATAAGCAACAAGCAAGTATAAGTATAAAGAAATGCTTCTTCCTAAGTTCTTTCTGTTAAGGTAAGTCACTCATTTAGATTTTTCCCTACATTATTCTGTTTCTGTTTTACAGGAGCTAATAGCTGTGGGGCTGTGCAATATTTCCAGCTCATTTTTCAAAAGTTTTGCTGTCAGCTGTGCTCTTTCTGGAACTGTCATTCAAGAGAAGACAGGTGGGAGAACCCAGGTGAGCTGGGCTGGAGTCATCAACTTCCCAAACTCTCATCTAAAATAACTGCACACTTAGTATAGGCTGACTTTTCATCCAAACCATTTTTGAGCTATAAAGCTATATTCTCATGCAACATTAATTCAGATTCGTTCATCCTGTGTGTTAAGTTATATACTATAATTGTATAAAGTTACAGCACATCATGTGCCACAAATTAAGCTAGGATCCTGCTTTAACCTTTTAATCTTCTTTATTTGGCTTGGTGAGGAGGACGAGGGGGCTGTAATACAAATATTATATACAAGTATACAATACAGTACAATACAAGGGAGAAAATGATCCTGAAAGGCCTCTCTATTGAACTGTTTCTCTTCAGTTAGCAGCAGCTATTGGAGCCTCCATAATGCTGGTGTTTGTGCTGAAACTAAGATACTTCTTCCAGGCTATGCCTAACGTAAGTTAATGGAGCAGCCAGCTTATTTGCTAAGTGTAATATAGTGGTTTTCTGGGGCAGTTAGGGATTCTGCTCTAGAGCTGGTTGTTTTCAGGTACTGATGAAACCAAAGCAACTTCTCTAGATTTCAACATGTTACAGCATTAGCTAATAAATATTGCATCTCTGACTGATCAAAACAAGCTAAAATTCCTTGGCTAAAATAGGACTGAAACGGCATTGCCAGGATCTACAATATGAATGTTGCATTTCATTTTTAGTTTCCCATCCTGCGAGCTTTTCCATACCCACACAGCACAATCAGGAGTGGCTACAAACATTTTGTTACTGGAGATTACTCAGCATACCCAGTTTTCTACTCATCTCTTAAATGTTATCTGGATTTCTTTTTTATTTTTATTTTCTATTTTTTTTTCTTTAAGAAACCACTGTCACAGAGCATTACTTCTTGATTTTTTCTGGTCTCCTTGTAAGATGGGAGAATAAACCTGTTTCCCAAAGCTAGCTAACAAAAGAGAATTTAACCATGTCCTTCCCCCCAGTCTACTTTTCCCTGCCAAAAAGGCCTGTTTCAACAAATAGTGTCAAGCAGCTTCCTCAGTCTGGCTATGAGCTGCCCATGTTAATTGAAACCATCCTTTGAAAGAGCAACTCTTAATTCTGTAGAGTAATTTGGCCTTTCTCCTAGTGTGGCAGGAGGCATAGGGATTCACTGAGGAACACTAATGGAAACTACACATAGCATTTCAAGAGGGAGGCCAGTTGTATTTGCAGAAATTATTGTGAAATCAGATGAGGTTAGACCCTTGCTTCATGCTGGTCTGCAAGTCAGAGGAAAATTGTTATATACATCCACAATAATTATGGAACTAAAGCTATTAAAAGCTTGTAATCTCGAGCAGTTGAACCACTGCTTGGTTATCTGTTGTTGAGCATGTTTGTAGTTGCAAAGATGCTATTTTTTTCTGCTTTTCACAGGTTGTACTGGCTTCTATTGTGGTAGTTAACATGCTCCCATTCCTTGAAAAATTTCTGGATATCCCAACCCTTTGGAGGCAGGATAAGTATCACTTAGTAAGTGACTGAAAAAAAAAAAGCAACTGAGGAACTGGAAGGTTCTTTACAGGTGCAAAGGCCCATTTGGGGAGAGCAAAACCACAGCCATTCCCTTAGAAATGGAGTCGTTTGAAATACTCACCAAAAGAGTTGTACTGAAACCTCTGCAAAGCTACTTCAGTTCAGGCAGAACTGATCATTGCTCCTGGCTGTCAGATACTCTGAGGAGGAAATGCTGTAGCTCTCAGCTGGGGCTGCTTGTAAGCACTCGTGCAGGATTTCTCCCTTGTGAGAAGGTCTCCAGTATAATACGGCTTCTCCTGACTATTCTTCTCCCTCTTAAAAAGGCTAGAAATTTGAGCTTTGTGTCAGATTTATAGTCCTAGGGTGTGAGGATTGTGGAGGCTTAGCCAGTACTCTGCTTGATGGCTGGAAGGTTAGAAAATCTGCTGGGTCTGATTCTGTAATTTCTGAAAGTGTCTTAATTCAGCTGACTGTGGCAGGAATCGCTCCTCTCCATCTGTGCCTTGGGTTCCACCATCAGAAGTTCTTTCAGTAAAGACTAGTCTTTAGTTAGCGTAGAAGTTTAGCGTAGTGTAGTTTAGTTCAGCCACACCTGGTTATTTGCTTCATTCTTGCCAAATTCCGGAATTTCACTGGATTTATACCTCTGGGATTGATGGTTAGGGCAGAGCTTGGAGGTCATTTCACATCTTTTCAGTGTTAATGTTCTCTCTGTCTCTTGTTCGAAGGTTATTTGGCTCGTGACTTTTGCAGCAGTCCTTTGTCTTGGCCTTGACGTTGGTTTAGCCATCTCCATGGGCTTCACCTTCTTCGTAATCACTGTGAGGTCACACAGGTACTTGTAATTTTTGTAGCAAAACACTGATTTTTCTTAGAGTTCGTGTTTGTGTGTAGCTTTACATGTGAAAATGGAAAAGCAGCTTCTGTAAATACTTCATTCAGATCTTCTGGAGTCTCTCATAAATGAGGAATCTCTTTCTATTCAAGTTTATGGCTTGCAGTGTACCCAAAGGGTGTGCTTAAATACTGCGCCCCTACTGAAAGAACCTCAATTATGAGTAAATAGCTCTCTGTATTCACAGCCCCTGGAATTGCAGTTGGTGTATCCAGAGGAAAAGAGGGAAATGAAGATCAGGCTTTTAGGAACAGATGACTCTTCTCGGTTCCCTATAAGGACCTAATAACCATCTTGTTTCAGGATGAAGATGGTGGTGCTGGGACAGATTCCAAACATGAATATTTATAGAAGTTTATCCGTCTACAAAGCTGTAAGAGGAAACAAACAAACAAACAAAATTCTATCTCTCTGTAATCCAGCTTCTTTCCTCAGATGATTGGGGGTGACCATTTAGACTCAACGCCTTTGATTCAAACCGTTGCAGTCTAAGCTAAGCACGTTGCAGGGTGCCGCGGTGCTGAGTGCCAGCTTGGTGCGCTCGGCAGGCAGAGCTGCCGGCGGCGCCGCGCTGCTGCCCGCGCACCCGAGCTCTGCCTGCTCCTGGCTTTGCTGAGCCCGAGCTCTGCCTGTTCCTGGCTTTGCTGAGCCCGAGCTCTGCCTGTTCCTGGCTTTGCTGAGCCTGAGCTCTGCCTGTTCCTGGCTTTGCTGAGCCCGAGCTCTGCCTGCTCCTGGCTTTGCTGAGCCTGAGCTCTGCCTGTTCCTGGCTTTGCTGAGCCCGAGCTCTGCCTGTTCCTGGCTTTGCTGAGCCGCTCTTCCCAGGCGAGTTTTGTGCCCGTTTGCGCAACAGCAGCCGTGTGCCTGTTGGACTGACTCCTGGGTGCTGCTGGTGCTGGGACAGGAGGGAGGGACAGAGCGTGTGGGCAGGGGTGCGAGACCTGCTCCAAAGGGAGGTGGAACCAAGGGATGTCTTTAACTGCAAGAGGCGTAGAGCAGTTTGTGCCGATTAGCCCCATAGCACTGCCAGCACGAAGTGTGAACGGACCAATTCCGTCCTTGGAGCGGGACCAGGATAATAGCTGATGGAGGAGCCCTCACAGAGCTGCCTTTTGGTTTACAGGCAATGGAGATTGAAGGTGTTAAAATCTTCCAGTGCTGCTCTTCCATCTCTTTTGCAAATATGAAGCACTTCAAAAGCTACTTGTTAAACAAGGTAAATCCTTTTTTTCCCTTTTTTTTTTCCCCAGGCAGCAGAAGTTTCTAAGATTCTGCATTAGGCAGATATAACTCCCCCCAAACCTGTTTCTCTTTTTCAGATGGACATGAAAGCAGTGCCTCTTGATGAAAATGAAATGAGGGCTTTAATTTCAGTTAGTCTGTCTGACACTACAGTGCAAGAAAAAGATTTTAAATGTGCCTGTGTCTGCAATCAACCTGAACCAACACCTAGGGTCAGCTTTAGAAAAATATTTATCTAGTCTGTTTGTTTGAGGGGCCTGTTTTTATGTTGCTAAGAACAATGTTCTTAACTTGTCAGAATGTAAACGGCTGCAAATATTTATATAAAGCATACATACATATTGCTGTTTTAAAATAAGCAAGCATTTCTTCACACCTGTCTTCCATGATAGAACAGTATAAGCTTAAATTTGAAAGTCTTAAGAACAACAACAATAATCAGTTAAACTTCTCCACTCAGTGACCAGCTGCCATAGAAAGAAAATATTGGGACAGAGGTCTGCAGAACTTAGCCAGTCAGTGTCTGTTGCTGATGCTCAGAAAGGCAATATATCTTGAAAATTTGAAGAAGAAAAATAGAAAGTCTTACAGTGAAAAGAGATGTTGCATGAAGCCAAGGGGCAATCTCTTTTATCATCGTTTCCCTTGTGAACATTAAAAGTAACCAGGAATGTTCCAGTATCAGAGGCCATTTCAAGGTGTGAAGGAGTGAGGTCGGCCCTGAACGCATCCTGCTCACCACGTCTGAGGCTTGTCTGAGTCACCTCCTGCCTTGCCTACTCTTTTGCTATATGTAGTGCTATTTCAGAGGTGTTTTTACCAGGAGAGAAAGAGTATTGTATGATTTATGGTCTTACTTGCAGCAAAAAAAAAGAAAAAAAAAATCGCCCCCTAGGCCCAGTTCTTCCAACCACAGGTTAACTCTCCATTTTCCGTTGTAGGTACCGTATACAGAGAAACTGGTGAAGCGACATCAAACAGGCAGTGATTCCTCATCATCTTCATTTAATCTGGTGCATTGGTCGAAGTACGGAGACAGACCCAGCTCCAGGATACTCCTGGTGGGAGCAACCCAAGCACAGCCTGCAACCCCGGGCCCTAATCCGGGGCTTGAGACTGGGAAGAGCCAGGACGAGGGGAAGGGAACTTGCCCTTCATCGGGCTCGGCAGTAGAGAATTCCTCAGTGCTGCTGCAGGAGGAAAGAGAACAGAGAACACGTTTGCTGTGTCCAATCCATACCATTATTTTAGACTTCAGCATGGTCCAGTTTGTGGATTTGCAAGCCTCGGACTTACTGCGGCAGGTAAGCAACTTAAATGCATGGAAGTGCAAAGCCTGAAGTTTGCCTGATGTCATGTTGCTCATTGGCCTAATGTGCCCCGTTATTGTAACGATTTGCACATCTTCCAGGTGACCTTAAAAGGTGCAAGATTTACCTACTGCCTTTCAGAAATGTATAGCTTTCCCCCCCAAAAACACTTTATTATTATTTTTAATTAGAAGCCTCACTGTCAATACAAAGGACATGCAACCTGTCATGCATTGTCACCGATTCTAGAGTCATACAAACAAAAACACATTTATAAAAATGTGTAATTTTTTTTTCCCCCATTTTAGCAGTTTATTTTTTTCCTTCTGGCTGGACACTTTAAAAACTCCCTCTGTCTTAGAAATATCAGATATAAAACTACCAGCTGTCTTTCCTGAGAGCGATCTGTTATTATTGCTGATTGCCTCATTAGCCCTGTCTTTGAAGTGTGCCTTGAATTTCTTAGTCTTCACGTGGGGATCGTAGCCAATGAAGATATATTTAGCAAAAATAAATTTCATGGAGCTGTGCTTCTCAGAAGGAGGCAGTTCCAGATGGATTCATACTCAGTTCCTTGATACTGTAGCTTAGCTTCAAGATTTCAGGAGGTTTCTGCTTGATAACAAATTGGACTAACACTTCTTGGGAGTAGTTGTGCGCTGGGCTCATCTCCCTACAAGCCTTGAAGAATTATTTGCCATCCGTTCAATAACTTTCCCCTTGAGACAGGGGGGTGAGGTCAAAAATCTTTCCAGGCTCCTCCCTCCCAGATTTAAAAAAAATCCTGTGATTCTCTGTACATTTTGGCCTGAATTTTCAATAGCAAATAATGACTTTTGGATTAGTAACGGTATTGAGATCTTCTAACTACAAGGGGCTGGATATTTAGGGACTGGTGAGAATCTATCCACCTAAAATTTGATTAGGGTGATCTGTCTAAAAATGCTGGTTGTGAAAATTGAGGCAACCAGAGAATTACAGGAGCTGTTTGAAAATAATAGGTTCCTAAGCCCCTTGTTCACACATGGGCATGCCATCTATGTATTAAGAATCATTTCCCATTCACCTGTTCCTATGAGACCTTCTTGTTTAAGAAATCCCCCTGTGTGCTGCACAGTGGCCGTAGGAGGAGCTGTCTGTGACCTGCCCTGACCTGTGGAGTCAGGATTCATCAGGATCTGGCACATCTTGGCTCTTTAATGCTGAATTAAGAAGCAGAATTTGAGATTTGAAATAAGGGCACTCTCCAAAGATGCAGAATTTCAAGAGAGGGTTTTTTTTTCTTATTTATATCTTAGTTTCTGGCGTGCCTGATTAAGACTAAATTGCTAATGCCAATCTGGAATTCTCTCCACAGATCTTCTATATGTTTCACAATATTGGTATTACAGTCCTGATAGCCAGCTGTCACTGTGAGTATATTATCCACTTACTAATACTGACTTATCGAGGGTGAGTTTTAAACTGCAGAGAAATGTTTCAACCATATGGCTTGGTGCGACCTGAGTCGCTTTGCTCATTTCCCCCCTTTCCCACAGTATCCGTGATAGCAATCTTCGAGAAGAATGATTTCTTTGACAGCTGTATCACCAAGGAAAGGTTCTTCCTGACGCTGCATGATGCCGTGCTGGCCGCTTTGGAGAAGCAGCAGAGGCAAGAGGAGCTCGAGTTTGCCAATCGATGTATTGAGAGAGAGTTTGATGAAGAACCATTTGCTGAGCATCAGAAGGTAGAACTTTAGCTGACAGTTAAGGCACCTTGTTGTTAAGCTGTCCTATTAGTAACTTAACAAGGGTACAGTGTGGAAGGTGAGATAGGGCAGAGCAGATGTTCTTTGAATTCCCCTGGTATACTATCACATTATTATTCATGATTATATTACTATCCATACATACTTGGCTGTTTGAAATGAATGCAGATAAAAAAAATAATAGTTCCAAATAATAATTCCAACAAATCCATTTTTTGAGTCCTTTGCTTCTGTCTGAGGGAGGTACCTCTGTATGCAGGCTGGGAGGAGTGATCAGACTGAGTTGTGTTGCATTTGTCTTGGGGCTGATGGAAGAAATGAAGGACACTGTTAGCCAGATTTCCTAAAGAAATGAAACTTATGCACATGCTCGTTCTGTGTGCCAGAGCTCTACAATAATTCTTTGGTGCTCTCAGCCAAGTTTCAAGAGAATGGACAGTTGCAAATTCCAGGAAAAGCTGCTTCTTTTGAGTACCAGATTCCAGTAATTGCTCCACCTAGGGAATAAAACCAGCCTTTGTTAATCCTCTTCTGCATACAACCCAGCTGGGCTCCTATGGAGGGGAAAATGAAGGGGAAAAAGATCCAGATCTGCAGGCAAGTGGTTTCTTGAGTTCTGCTGCTCCCAGAAGAGCTGCTTTTACTCCCTTATCTTGCCACTGTCTTGCCCTACTCTAAAGCTTACCGACCTTCCCGAGGGTCTGCCCCGTACAAAAATCTTCATGAGGATGAAGGTGGTAATACACATCTACCAGGCTCCTTTGAGTAAGGGCTCTGGGGAGCCTCAGGAGCAGCTTCCAGGCGAAGGGGACGGTGGTTTGAGCGGAGCCAGGGGTGCGGATGGGAGCAAGCAGCTGAGCCGGGTGGGCGCCCCGCTCCGGCGGCAGCGGATTTGGGATCCGAGGCCAGCACAGCCGCTCACACCACCCTGCCCTGGCCGGGAAACCGCCTTGGCCTCCCCAGCAGATGGGCCCCCCTTGGCCTCCAGTAACGTCCGTGTGCATTCCAGGAGAGAAGCTCATTCTTGGAGAAGAACAAGGATGGTCCCTCCGGGAAGAGCTCGGACAATGACTTTCTGCGCGACGAGCCCGTGTCCGTTATCTCCGGCTCAACTCAGAACGAAGCGGAGCCGAGTCCTGCCCAGCAGCACGAGCCGCCGGGCCTTCAGCTGGACTTCCATAACCCCGGCTGGGATGAGAGATGGAAGTATCCCGGCAGCCCCTGACCTACAGGCCTTCAAGACGGAATTTCAGTAGAGAGGAGAAAGGCACCGCTAGCGACGGCTCAGGTGGTGCCTGCCAGCATCCTTTCTGTTTTCTTTCTTTCTTTTTAATTTTGTCTTTTCAGGTTCTTCAGAGAGACAACTTGACTAATGCCTCCATTCATTCTGTTGTTCTGAACAAAAAGCAACATTTGTATTATTACTTTGAAGTGTTTCCAAATAGATATGCCATGCAACACTGGAGAGAGCAGAAAAATGTCAATGTACAAGATAGAATTAGCTGTAACGCTTGGAATTATCAAACGAGTTGCCCTTGTTCTCCAAATGTCTGTAGATCTTAGTTTAAATGCTCTCGTTTACCACTTTTTATATATTTATTGCTTGCTAGTAAATATGTCTCATCTGCCACGTTTCAAAAGGTTACATGCTGGCAGTTTCATTATCTTCAGCTGTATGTAGAATTATGTGAAGCTTTACAGAAAAGCATTTTCCTATTAATATTCCACACTTTGAAGTCAATATTGTCTGCACTGTCATAACATCAGTCTGCTAGGTGTTTTTCTCTTGGTCCCTCTCTGATGGACTATAACTAAATCCTAGTAAACATTTTACTTTTTTTTTTTTTCATTTTTTGCTAGTCCATTACTGAAATAGTGAAGAATGGAGTAAAGTATTCACTTCATTCTGAAGAGCCAGGAAAATTAGAACAAGACACACTCAGCTTAATTTTTTTTTTAGATCAGCCATAGAGAATGAAGCAGTAGTACCAGCACAGATGTGTGACATAGGATTACGCTGAGAGTTGAAGCTTTTAATTTTTCAAATAAGCTTTTTAATTTTAATGACTCGAGCAATATGCCTCACAAGGCTTTGCCACGGCCTCATCTGGAGGATTATTCCATGGCTCCGACTGCCTGGTGTGAAGAGTTGTGGGTGAAACTAATTCTAGATGAGTGGCCAGCACTGTGTCTGGGTGCTGTTCAGCCCCTTCTTTAGGCAAAGACTGCATTTGGATTCTGCGTCCCTTATGAACAGATCCTGAGCTCTGGGCTAATTGCCTTAACCTGTGAACAGCTCCGACTTTTCCTGCTGGGCATCCTGCGGTTTCTCCATGTGGAATAGCAAGGTGGCTCCTCCCAATTCTGCTGCTCCTGGCTGCTAAGTTTTAGCAAGGATACAATGGCTAGTAGGAATATCAGTATTAAATGATCTGTAGTGTATTCCATTGAGTCCTTTTCCTCTCCTCTCCTCTCCTCTCCTCTCCTCTCCTCTCCTCTCCTCTCCTCTCCTCTCCTCTCCTCTCCTTCTGTTTCCAAGCAGTTTTTTTGTAGGAAAGACACAGTTCTGCCTGTGCAAACTGCCATGATAAATTATTGTAGTGAGCGCTCTGGGTCGTGTTGCTGACGATGGAGGAAACTGAGTCCCAGAGCCCTCATACCTTTTGGACTGAAAGACAGGAAAAACCGAAAGCTTAAATAGGATTGAGTAGTTCTAAACCCACACGTGCTTCCCTGCATTGTTTTGGATAGCGGCTTCAAGCCAAGCTCCTCTCAGCTCTGTTCAAAACCGATAAATATGAAAACCATGCAAGGCATACCTCTAATTTCCCCAATCTGTTGGCTCCCCTATGGCAGCCTTGATTTAAGCTGCAATGGCTTTCCCCACTCTTGGCATCATGACGAGCCTCCATTGCCAGCTTTGGAGAGGATTTTTTTGTCGTTGGCTTCTTCAGCAAGGCTGTGCGGTGGGTTGACTGCGTTCTGCACAGGAGCACGGGGCTGCTGGGTTCAGCCCAGCGAAGGCCCTGGGCACAGCTGGGGACAGAGCACGTACTTCATGGCCGAGGACTCCACCTCTGCCTCCACAGAGGGAGAAGGCAAGTTCAAAGGCCCATCGGTAATCATGTGTTTGCCGGCAGCTTGATGTTCTCACCTGACCTACTTGCAGCCAGGACAGTTGTTTGGGGCGCCCCGCAGCTCCTTGGTGCCCTTCCAGCTCGCACAACGCCGGCCACGTTCCACAGCAGGGAATGCTGTAGAGGCCGAGCCAGCACGCCCAGCGCGTGGAGTTAGAGGATCCCGGTCCTGAAACGTCAATTGCAGAATGCAAAGTATATGTAACCCTCCCTCAAAAAAAAACCCACAGTTGTCATTTCATGAACATTATGAACATTTTGCATTGGCTTATGGTGGCTACCAAAGCTGTGAAGTGGCAGAGGGACCTCAGGACTCTGGATTCCGTCCAGAGTGGCAGAAGCAGCTCTCGCTATGGTGTGTCACACTGCTCGGGGAGCTGTGGAGGAGGACGAGATAAACCGGTTACACGTGGGCACAGCTAGGGGACATTTGTCCTCTTTAGCAAGGAGTGCCAGGCTGTGGTGGAAGGACCAGGCCGGTGCTGCTTCCACCTCTTGTTTTTCTGTCCCAGATCAGAAAAGTCCTGGAAGCGCTTGAGCAGTGGGAAGGTGCTCGTACCACCGGTCGATCACTCATACTGTGCTGTTGCACGAGGTTCCCCGTTCGGGTGCTCGTGAAGGACCCTCGAGGGCCTCGCTGCAGGCTGGGCACAGCCGCACGCAGCAGAGCTGTGGCCCTCGCCCAGGCCGCCCCTGCCGGTCATTTATCACAAATACAGGGCAAAAGATCCCATTAAGGCACAGGACTGATGCACTCAAGGATCTTGAAGGTCTTCACCGACCATAACGATTCTATGACTGTGCCACTCATACGTTGAGATTTTAATGGCTCCTCTTCCAGCCGGTATAAACATATTGGGACTTCTCTGTGGAATTTCCTTGCAGGCTTTGCTGCACAGTCGGTACTAACAAAGGAGAGACTCCATCGTGCTTAAAGCGATACAGCCCGGCCTTAGTTTAGACACAGTGATGGTGTAAGGAAGGGTTACGCCGGGGGCTGCCCCTGCCCCGCTGTGTTGCGCCAACATTCCCAAGCATCTCCTTGGAGAAGGCCCCATGGCGCCTGCTTTCCCAGCCTGGCGTCGGTGGGAGCGGGACGCGCTGCCCGCGGGACGCAGCCCAGAGCCGAGGCCGGGCACCCAGGTGCCGCTCGGGGGCAGCACGCACGGGGCAGCACGCACGGGGCAGCCGCGCACCGGCGCTTGTCCAAGGGCAGCTCTGTGAGGGCGGGGACGGCCTCGCGCTTGCAGCAGGATGCTTAAATTGCCCCAGAGGCTGGAAGTTGAATGTTTTACATTATATATATATATATATATACACACATACCCATGTACACTTGTGTACACACACACTTTCTATAGCCCCATACATCCCCCTATAGCCCCTCCCGACTCCCCATAACCCCTCCTCAAACCCCAAACCCCCCTAGGATCCCCCATAGCTCCTCCAGACATCAAATACCCACCATAAGACCCCTGACGGCTCCTGTAGCCCGCCCCGCATTGCTCCCTCTAGCACCTATTCACACATGAATATATAACGCGAAACACTCCCAGGCCGCCGTTAAATTGAAGTACTTCGGGCCTGACTGCCCTGGGTATCTCATGCCGTTAAGGGGAGCACAGGGACACGTCCCTTCAAGGCCACATTTATTCACAGAGCGGGGGGAGGCCGCGCGACAGCCGCGCACGGTGGCGGGTCGGGAGCGCGCCGCGGGAGCGCGC
>JAVCKT010080583.1:0-12500 GCA_032273925.1 Rhynchotus rufescens
TGATCTTTCAGCTTCTGTGCTTGCCGCACTACACTTTACTGTACTGGGTAATAAGGATAGCATGTCAAGCCATATTATATAAAAACTATAAATCATTTGATAGCATTATGAGATTGCAGTTGAACGTAGAAATTTTTTATAATGGTTTCGTGAATCGAGAGTAGAAAATAGAGATATCCATATATCTGCATTTTTGCACACATCTGAAAAATGTTAAAAGAAGCAGAGTTCAGAACCAGAAGGAAAGTGTTCTTTATGATGAAATATTTTTGTGTAATAATAATTAAAATATTTTTTAAAAATAAAAAATATATATAAAAATATAATTATTCACTAAAATAGGCTCATGAATTGCTATATTAAAGAAATCTTCTAGTAAGGCCAGCTGCCTTACCCATACTTATGGTAAGCAATAGGGACATTAAGATGAAATACTAAACTCTTAGCAGCTAAGGGAAAAAAAAAAGAAAGGATAGTTTAAAGCATGGCAGACAAACAAACAAAGCAGCATGATTTATATGGTGGAGATCTTCTAGTTGCATTTGAAACTTATAGTAGCTTCTAATGCTGATAAAGCAGCAAAATGTTTTAATTTACATTTCTGTCACTATAGTTCTAAATTTATGGTGAACTTTGGTCTATGTGAATCCTTTGTAAACATACTGGATAACATTAGGAAGCTTTCATTGTTTGAGAATAGAGGCAAAAAAAGTGTTTAAAACAAAACTGTGATGATACAAAACATCAATTTTTTCACTTGATTTTAAAACTAAACTAAATAGATAGATAATATTCATAATTTCTTTTCAGAATAATAGATGCTGTTCTTCGAATTAAGAACTGGATTCTGCTTTTCCTTTTAATAATTATATTGCACTTTACTGAAAAATACTATGATCTATTATGTACATCTGTTTTGTGGTCCTGGTTCTGCTCCTGACTTATTCTGCATTACTGAATAATTCTGCCAGCCACTTAAAATGTATCTGAAACTAGAACTTACTCCCCTTCCGGATCCCATTGACTAGTCCATGATACAAGTCCATTTAAGCAGAATGTCTAAACACAAGAAGATTTGATTTGAAAGCTTTTTTACCAGACTACTTGATTTCTGGAGACTATAAAAAAGAAGCATAATGTTCCATCAAACTCTGTTCTTATTGTCTTCCATCAACAACCGCTTCTGACAACTGTCAGGAAAGGATACAGGACTTTTGTTTTAACGTCTATAAAATATTTCTTACGTTCCTTGACTAGATATCATCTAACCCTATCATGGAAAACATAGACTAGATGGTAACTACTGATTTGTGATACTACCAGCATGGAATGAAATAGTCATTAGGGTTTTGCATCTTTCTTCGTTACCTACAGAGCCAATCTGGACATTTCAGGGAGGTGGACTGAATCTCTCTCTGTATGTGTAGAGCTTGAAAATCCTGTGAGAAGTCAGTCATCTTTGCCAGCAGACTCCACAGCAGAGTTTGCTTCAAAGGTTGGTTGCCAGCTGGTAGATCAAGAATGTATTCCACTCAAGGCTGACATATCCCAAGGACAGCTAAGTAGAGCTGCCTTTCCAGAAATGTATTTATAATATGTATCTTGTGTACTAAGAAAGATACCTGTTTTGTTTGGTTTTGTTTTGTTTTAAAACATATTTCTTAAAATCCAGCAATCATGGTTTTTAAAATACAACAACAAAAACGGATTTCATATTTTCTTACATGAGAACCATGAGGCTTATTGCATGGTATTGATTAAGCTTCATTACTGATATTTATGCAAGACATTCTCAAAAATGCCTAAGACATTTGGTGCGATGAATTGTAAATTCCTGCTACATATTGCAAAAACACAGTCACAGTAATTAAAAATATCAAGGTTAAACAAGGATTTTGTTAACAGAGACTCTTTTCTTTTGTTTATATCCAGAGAATACAATATTCCTCTCAAGAGGAAAGAAGCAAATCAGATTATTGATCTTTTTTTAATAATAGCACAGTTTCACTAGTATTGCATTGGTTTTATTGTTAGCCGCCTATGCCACTATAATCTCTGTTTCACAAGCAAGGAAAGAGGCTGGTGATTTTTTGTTAGGATATGAAAGTTAACCATTTTTACTTGCCCTGATACATTGATAATTCAAACAAATAACAATACATTCTCCTCAAATAAAAATCGACATTTAGATAACAAAGACTGCATCTTTCTTTCGGTCAGTGCCAGGATTAAACTAAAATGAGATGCATTTCCAGCTTACAATGCAAGGGTGGTTGTAAAGCTAGGAACAGTTTGCCAAGAGTATATGTGGAGTGTCCATCCTTGGAGTTATTAAAAATCCAACTGGACATGATCTTGAGCAACTTACCCTAGCTGATCCTGCTTGAACTACAGGATTGAACCAGATGATCTCCAGAGTCCAAACAAAGTTCCAACCACAACTGTTCTGTAATTCTGTGAATTTATGACTCTATGCATTCAGCAAAGATAACAAATACACAGGTAAAGTATTGTGATCACTACGTGCAAAAATAAAAATTAAGAAAGAAAAAGTAGACTGGCCTTATAGCCGATCTTTAATTTTTCAAGGGAAAAATAAAACTATATTTCCAATAAATTATAATAAAACTATGATATGATGTATGCAAAAGTCAAACCTGTAGCAGAATATTTATTTTCTGATTCTGCTAAGATACCTTTAAGCAAGTGCTCATGTCCTAATTAAAATGTGATTAAACACAACAGAGACATAATTAAAATAGTCTGACTAATGCTCAAAGAAAAGAGAAGTTCAATGGAGCAATAAAAAGAGATGAGAATACAAGAAAGGTAATAAACACTGATCTATAGGTAATCTTCGTAAAATCACTTCTGAACTCACATTTTAGATACATTGGGAAAGACCTTAAGGTCCTGACTTTGTTATTTTTTTAAGTGTCTATTTAATTTTTGAAGACAATGGGATTTTAACATGTTTTCCTGTAAGGTGAAACAAACATGCACATATTCTCCTAAGTGAGAGCCTGTATGGACATGACTCTTTTGCTCCTGTAGACCACTCCTGAGAGACAGTAACATAACGGGCACTCAGGCTGGAGCAGTCATCTGCATTCATCTTACAGCTCTAGGATTTCCACAATACAGCATTTCCATGCATAGATGAGAGGGATATGCATTAGTGCTACAAACACAGATCAATGATAGACAATATTTAAGGCTTTGTAATAATTCGAGGCTGATGAATATTAAGATGCACCTTTTGACATTCCTCATTATATAAGAAGTCCACAGCTTCCTACTGTCCATCCTTAATATAGCTGCATCATCAAGTTTAGCCTGGCAGTATTTGCAACACTGGCAAACTACTCCTGCTGTCCTCAAGTTTAAGGTATGTAGTGCCATCTCTGTCGTGTCCCTAAAACATCTTCCAAAATCGAATGAAGAAATTTGGATCTACTTGGAATGAAACCTGATCCTAGAAGGTCTCACATTTTTGTCTCCTCATCTGCAAGAGCTGTGTTTTCTTATGGGCCCTTCTAAGATTTCACTCTACCAAGTGCAGAACAGGACAGCCCCGCTTCTCCCTTGCACAAGTTCCAGCAAAGCCATACACTGTTCTCTAGTAAGTCAAGAGATGACAAGTATTCACCCTCTTTCACTCTTACATATGAACCGAAAAAAACTAGTTCCCCTCTGTCTTCACTGAACTTTTTGCATTTTATTCACATTTTTCAGGGAAATGCCCATTACTGAGCTAGCTGAATGTGCCCTTCAGTCTTTTCACCTTCTTTCAACACTACTCCCAGTCATAAAGGTCATTCTGCTATTGTCTAGTGAAGTCCTGTCAGTGTAAGATGTGCTCTGTGAAGAAAAAATAAATAAATAAAAGGCAAAACATCTAGAAATAACTTAACAGTATGTAATTAGATTATTATGGTGTAAAACATTTTGTACTTTCCACTCCAAGAGGGTTTTATACAGTGGAGACAAAGCTATAATTTTCATCTTTAGTACTGTGGGATGTGGGGACAACAACTTTTGGGCAAGTTTATCTGTTAGTCTCCTAACCCCTCAATTTATCCCATACAACTTTAGGTGACAATAGGTTATAAGTCAAATCCACGTTAGGTGACTCCCTCAGTAATGTGTTCAGACAGAAAATATGATCCTCTGGGTTTTCATCGCGGCACCTAATTTGTAATAGTCTGTAAGTTTTAGGTACATACTTAGAAAAAGAGAGGAAAATTGTCATTGCTCTGTTCAAAATTCCCTGACAAAAACCTTGTTAGCTGAAACACAGATCTGGAAAATTATACTACTTTAATATTATACAGAGTACTCTGGTGCATTGGATTGGTGTACCAAACTAGAATAAAACCTGCAGTCATATAGAAAAGACAAGGGATCCTGCAAACCCACCTCAATTTGAACTGAACTATTAACTTTCATTCCTACTGGGGCCTGAGCTGAATTGTTCCACTTCTTCTATCTACAACAACATCTGCTGGGATTTTATCATTCATTGACAGTACTACTGTAGAGAATTATGCTTAAAGGATATCACAAATTATGTAGGATTCTCCCTTATATGCTTGCAGAACAGTGAGGCAGTAGCAGCCTCACTGCACCAATTCTAAGGTAAATCTCCAGACAACTGCCATTTCAATGCTCCTCACCAGGGTCATGCAGCTCACATTTAGAAGTTTTATGGTATATTACGGTATATTATTATGGTATATTTGGTATATTTATCATTACACCAAAAGAAGCTAATCTGGTTTTAAAGAGCTTTAAAAAAGTCTATTATTTTTAATATATTCTTTTGTTAGAGACTTTAATTAAGGTAAAGAAATGCAAAACATCAGTTATATTCTTCCTTTCTTAGACAGTATACCAGAATAACTGTTGAACTCATGTAAGCCAACTTCTTTTTAGCAGAAACACAGGCAAATCTAAAGTTAAGTCTGGTCTGACAATTCTACATGATAATGAAGTGTAATGAAAATAAGTAGGAATGAAAATGCACACCACTAATGCTATTCAGAATAGGAAGTTAGACAATGGGTAGATGTAGTAAATCAATCTGACATATTATAACAGTAGGATAATTAACTACAAATTAATGGTCAGTAAAAAATTAGGCATACAATAGGACAAATTCTTAGCTATGTTAATTGGCACAAATGTGGGACCTGATCTGCTCTCTGCCTCATAAATCACTGCAATTATAGACTGTACAACTAGAAAGTAATATCCAAAGTTTTTATCATTTACTCTTTCCCCGAAGATGGGATCAGCTGTATCAGTGTCATCCCTCACAAAAGCCTGTCCAGACTATTTTCAAAAATATCCAACAATGTGAAATCCTCAGTTTCCCAGAAATCTGTTTCTGTGTTTTGTATCCTTCACCATGCACATTTTCTTCCTACAAGTTTAATCTAAACCTACTCTCTTTAGTGAAACCCTCCTTGTCCTACAAACACATGTCAAAGAAAAGAGATCATTCCCTTCCTTGTCATAGTCATTGTTTACATATTTAAGGAACACATCTCCCGCTCAATCTTCTCTGAACTAAACTATTCTAGATACTTACATCTTTCTGCAACAGCCATGGTTTTGCTATTCTTTCTGCTCTTCTCAGATCTTTCTCACTAAATGCATAGTCACAGTGAATAATTTCTATGATTACATAGTTCTTTACATAACTTTGCTTGAGATCTATTGGTCTTTGATTGTGAAGATCAAGGTCTCCAAGAAAATTTTCATAAATTTTGATACAAAATAAGTGTATAAATATCTTTAAGCATCTGGACTTTAGCATCTTCAGGCAACAACTGTCACTGAATCTGATGTGATTGAATGGTAAAATACATACAAAAATTCCTAATTAATCTCAAGATGAGTGGGATTTTAAACTCAAGGGCGTACGTAGAAGAATGTAGTTTTGTTTTGCTCCAAATAGTATACAAGTGATATTATGCTCATGCTATATTCTGATCTGCTTTAGTACTCTACTTCATGCGAATGAGCTACTTTCCTTATTATATTTTTCAAAACTCTTTCAAATAGCCCATCATTTGCCTGCTGATCCTGGCAATGAATTTTACTAGAGTGAATTGGCCCAATAGACATAGAAATGTTCATCCTCATTATGTAATAGGAATGTATTGCAGCTCATAATCTGAGTTTGTGTCATACTGTAAGAGCAAAAACAAAAATCTTGTTAAAAATTTTTTCAACAATACAGTGCCAAAACTTAAAGTAAAATGTCACAGCTCAATTTCTGCTTTCTTTCAGCACTTGAATTTATGAGTTTATCAGCTGATTTTTCATATTGCCAGACAGAAACTACACACAACTATCTTTTTTGTCCTCATTTTCTCTTGATTGTGATTTTGCTGCACTTTCAGCTGATGAAACAATTCCTCTCTGTTTAAAAAAAAAAAAAAAAAAAAAAAAAAAAAAGAACAGAAAGAAAGAAAAGAGTTTAAGAAAACTATTCTGTTCTCATCTCATGAAATCTCTTCTTCACAAATAACATTTACTGGCACAGCCTGTAAAGACTGAACCTCTTGCTCTAGCATTTTGCTATTGTTCATTTTATTGCTAGCTTTTCATCTCGGTTATAACACAGCTGTACATATCTAAAGATATCTTTAATAACTCCTATCAATCTCCCTGTATCGATCCAAATAACTTACAATATCATCCTAACCTTCAGCAATTAAAGCCAGGGTGAACACTGCAAAAGCAACATCTTTCTCCTAGTCCCTCACCTAGCTCTGTCTGTGTAGATTTGTCAACAGCACAGTGTAGAGTGCCCTGCTCGCAGAGATATTAGCTCAGATCGTGAAAGCAGTGAACATTTACTCAGGTCCAGCCCTATGTTTGCACAGCTTTCCATTTAAGGGGAGCCTGTGCAATATCAGCTTTGCATGGAGCATGGTTAGGAAGTGCAGATATGCTCTAGTTGATTTAGCTTCAGGCAGAGTGTACCTCCAGCTGCAGGTTCAGTTGAACCTACCTGTGTGTTTTAAACACATAGCATTTCCCAGGTTCTGATGCTCATTAGATCACAACACAATCCTTCCTATGTCCATGACCTGATTTCCTTGGAAAAGGGACCTGGGAAAGGTTTCAGTTGTGGAAGAAAGTATATAGTCTCAATTAAGAATATCCCACACTGTAAATATCTCAGCACTGTTTGCATATACATCCTGTCCATGAAATATCCCATTTGAATATTCATCCTACAAAGGATAGCTATTGCAGCCACAGAAGAAGCCTTAAATTACCAAAAGCTATACTAAAGCTGGTAGAATTTTTCTACTTTGTTTTGGTTCTCTGGGTATATGAGATATTTTTACCATTTTTTTTCTCAGCTAGCAGTAGCTTACTTGCTGTCTCTCAGCTCATTCTTACATTGCTGTCATGGCAGATTTTACTTGGCAGTTTTTGCTATTAGTGCACTGCTTTCCAATATTTCAGCATCTCCTCTGTTCTTCTGAATATTGCTTGATTTTTTAAAAGCATTTTTAAATTAGAAAATGATGAAAAAATTAGACTTCCAAATGTCTCTTTTTTTCTACATTTTCTCCTTCTTACAGTTTTTGATGCAGAAGGAAGACTTATTGCTCACAAGTATTTTAACTATTTGCATATCTAACATATTCGACATCTAACTCATAGCTTTATTTAGGTCTTAACCTTTTGTTCTAAATATATAGTCTTGAAGATTATCAATGAGACATACTATATTACCATTCATACCATATTATCATTCAAAAGGATTTTGAACTTTCCAATTCTGAGCGCTATAAATAATCTTTAAGTGAGATCTGCAGGACTGAATCAAATTTATCTTGCTGGTTAGCATAAAGTTTTTTTTTGCCTAAAATTTGGCTAATGGAGCAAAAGAAATAAACTGAATCAGTTCTCTCGCTCTGAAGCACCTTGTCCTTGCTGTTCTTTTTTTATTTATTTTTGTTAGTGTGGAAATTCAAAACTGATTCTGAATATACCTAGACAGACCCTGAACACAAGTATTCAAGGAATAGATTTTAAGACTCCAGTAACAGTCAGCTGAAGATTCAAGTTAGAAATAGAAACCTCTTCAGAAAGATTATGGAATTTCCAAAATTTTGGATAGAAAAACATATTCTGATTCTACTCTTTATTATTTCGACCAATTCAGAAAAATTTACTGCAGAACATTGTTGACTGTAATAACCCATTTATTTTCAGACAAAACACTTAATCTGGGGAAGGAGAAAAGTAGAATGGGAGTTTTAGTGTACAGTTCATCATAGAGGACTTTTTGTAACTATATTTCAAACATTGTTTTTGCCAAACAGAACTAAATCACAATGCTGTTATGGATTTATTGCAATATAAATTCAAGAGGGAACATTTTAACAGAGTGTTTTAAAAACTGATAAAAACTGGCCTAAGGAAATACAGCTAAGCCTAATCAATTTTATACTGATTATGTAAGCTGACAGTTTACCTAAACAGGAGGGGAGTTTTAAAGTGTTAAATATTTTTTTCAGTTGGCTTGCTTCTGCATCTGACATCCAAGCAACTGTAAATCTCTTAAGAAGTCTAAAGGCCAAGATGAAGGGCATAAAAGCTTCTGAACTTCTCTTGGACGTTCTTGTTATGCGTAACAGAGGAACAACCTGTGTTTTTTCTCTGCTTTCTTGACAATTCTGAATATATCCAGGATCTTTATATCTTCTTCAGCTTCCTTCCATTAAGACCTTATGAAGAAAGAATATCAAAGCTGCAAAATGTCTATTGGAGAAAAGTCTGTATTTGAGGACACAGGTCTCTACACTTTGAGGATCCAGCCTCACAGAATCTCTGCCAGGTGAGAAGAATGGAGGAACTGAGGAAAGGCTGGGACCTTTCGTTCATCAGCCAAAGAGAGGTCCTCTGCCTAATCCCCTTTGTATGTGAATTGCTTGTGTTTGCTCCATGAGATTGTGGAGATTCGCTGGTGATCTCTAGCGACGAGGCACTTTCCCACCTCAGTTCCTGCACACATTTTAGAGAAGAGGTCATGACTTGTCTGGCTTTCACTTTGCTGGATGAACCTGTTCATGAATTTGCTGGCTCCATGGTGAGTCATTCAGACAGCATTGCAAGGGGGAAAATGTTCCTGGGATTTGTCATGTTTCTGGGCTAGAAGATGAGAGCACATCTGTTCTAAAGCAAACACTTTCAGTTACAAAGGACTGTGCACTGGCTGATGACTGTACTTGCTCTGCCTGGTCTGCAAATGAAAAGGTGCACCTGTTCTTTATGATAAGAAAATCAAACAGACTAAATGTTTGTATCTTTCTGCTTGTTTTGTTTCATCCTTTCAAAGCTAAACCCGATTTCTTTCTTTTTTTTTCGAGTTGCCTATATTCTGGAATAATGATGATTGTTATTAGCAGATTGAAAAGAGTGGCTCCTAGCGACAGCTCAGTGTAAAATCTGATTCTATTTGTTCTCTTTCACTTGCTTGCCATTACTTTGTGCAGTTTTCTGCCTCAGTTCGTCCAAAGTTAGCTATTTATTACATGTAAACGAAGTTTGGAGGTATATTGACGTAGGTTATGATACAGATTTGGAAGCTTTGGAAGGTAATCATTACATTTGTGACTATAACCATTAATAAAGTACGTGAAAAATTAATTCTAATACTAATTCTAATTCTAAACACTAAGTTAAGAATTAATAAATAATAACACATGAATAATTTAGATAAATAGTATTATTGGAATATTGTACACTCAATCAATACTAATTAATGAACATTTCTTTTGTGAGACATCTTCTAGCACTATGCCTTTTGATGAAAGAGAGAGTAGAGGAGGCAATTAAGGTTCTTAGACAATGTTATTCAGAAAGTATATTAGCTGCCATTTCTTCCTGACATAACATGGTTATATAACATTCTACAGGCATCTCATTTAGTAATTAATGCAGTAATTAAAACCATCTAAAGGTTCCTTCCCATCTCTCCCCATTAACTACAGAAAGAGATGAGATGATGTGCCTCAACAGAGATTGAATGCATCCAAAGATAGGTAAGCTGGAATCTGCTTTTAAAATTAGAGTATTTAAACATAGAGGAATCTGGCTTGCAAATCTGCCAGAAAAAATACTGGGTCATCTTTACTAATTCATTCACTCTGTAGTACTTCTGTTTCTCTGTTTGCACCGAGGTGATCATGAGATTTACTTATGATAAAGACCTTTTACAGCACTCAAGTGAGAAGAAATATTTAATCTCAATTCCTAACAATAACTATTATTATTATTACTACACATACCAACGGGAATATCATTTTCATTCCTTTCAAAGAGATATTTGGTTTGATTTCAGATAGAAAGATGCCTAAAGCAGAATACTCATTACATCCATTTGTTGTCAGGTTAACTTCCTTCACTGAGCATTTCCAGCCCAACATTTAAACTTCCAGAGAAAACATTAAAAATGATCACCTATAGCAATCAAAATTACATGCTTGGTTTTCTGCACCAGGTAAATATTTCTTTTTTTCTTTATTTTAAGCAGATCTCCTTTCAGCATACCACAGGTACATCAAATAAAAGAGAGGATTGAAAAGCATTCTAGAAATGTTAATGGCAACATTGCATCATTTTTATCCCTTCTAATTATATATTCACTGAGTAACACAATGAAGTATAGCAAGAACGGGAGAATGGGGAGGGAGAATCTCTTATCTGGCCTTGAGCCAAGCATTATTCCTACAGGTATCCTGTGATCTAAGCATAGAAATCAAAGCGTGCACTTTAGAATATGTAGTAATTGGAGCACTAAATGATTTTAATGCTAGTAATTAGTTTGTCACTGCTTAACATAAGTACAGAGAACACTTAAAAAGGTATAATAGAATTTTACTTTATAGGAATTCTATGTAACAGTATTAGAATTCATTACTATTCCAGGAACATGTATTTCTGCTTCTGACAATACACTTTGTGGGACTGGCTCACAGCAAACATAATTTCTCGTTTCAGATGGCTTAAGCTATGGTACAAAATCTAGAATAGGCTAAATTTGAGGGGTATGACAGTCCAAAATTCTATTCTATTCTATTCTATTTGGCAATAGAAGATACATTATCCAAATACTGAATTTCCATTGAAGGGCAAGAGTATTGTTTGTAAGCCAAAGATTAGGTTGATGATGGCTTACATATTACTGCAGAAGCCAGTTACCACTCTAAAACTTCAAGAGCAGATTGACTGAGTTTCATTTAATCAATGAAGTTATTGGAATAACTCCAGAAAAAAAAAAATGCAATAGCTTAAGGAGATGAATTAGTGTGCAAAGAAGAAAAGAAATCAAACTGAACTGAGGGATATCCTGGAGAGATCTGATACAGATAGAAGCAAGACTGAGTAGAAAAGCCCCCACTAGAGTGGGGACCTTCCAACTTTCTTTATTTTTTCCAACTGGGGGAAATTTCCGCCTGTTTTTTTTTTGGCTGAGGGATATTTACTTTGGAAATAAAACTTATAGGAATATATCACCTTTAATTCAGGTCTTGATAAGTCAAGTTTCTTCATGATATACATCTGGCCAAACCCATAAAGGGAAAAGAAATAAGAGAATGAAAAACTAGCAGATAGTCAAGAGAACTAAGGTATTCTCTTTGTCACTACAGAAGAATAAAATCTCCCACTCTGCCATTTGGAATAAAACTGAATCTTCTTTATCTCACTTAGACTGAAATAAAGACTCATTTAGACTTTGATTGTCTGAGCTTTAGACTTTGGACTGAGGAAATAGTAGCTACAGGGGTGAAAATAAAATAAAATTAAAATTAAATTAAATTAAATTAAATTAAATTAAAAAATAGTCAGTATTCTGTAAGAAACTTAAGTCCAGGTACCCAAGCTCGGTATCTGGATGTGACATGCAATACAAATGTTACCATAATGTTATATCTCAAAATATTTGGGGATATTTAGTATTCTTGGAGTTGGAGTAATCTTGGAGCACTTCAAAACAAGTAGTGTTTGAGCATAGGCAAAAAAAAATCTTATTGATGGGGCCTTAGTTAAAATCGTCATAGCTGGAAAAAAAATAGACAAAGGCACAGAAGCCCTTTCTCATGGTCTCTAACTCCAAACTTTGTCTATTTTGGTTTTAGCTGATGTAATAAAAACTATCATCCTTATCCACAAATTTCATCTTACTTTACATATGCTCTTTGATCTATATTTAATAACAAAACTCTTCAATAAACTGTAGGTAAATTTCTATATACTTGTAAAAGTACTTGAAAGACTCCTGCTGCCACGCTGCTTCAAAGATAAACAAGTTGCAAATTCACTAGTATAGGTGAATTGCTACTAACACAGCAACTAAAATTAATTTGTTGTATCCCTGTGACTATCATGATATATTCAAAGTAGAGTACAATTAGAAATGACTTAAAAGCAGTAAATTCTCCTGCTAAATTGGATGACCAGCTACA
>JAVCKT010080592.1:0-14887 GCA_032273925.1 Rhynchotus rufescens
CCAGCCTGGGGACACACGGACACAGCAGCGATGGGACGTGCTGCCCCCCACACAGCAGCGCTGCCATGCTGATGGCAAGGAGGAGCTGCTGGCACTGCTCAGCAGAGCCGGCGGCAGCGGGTGGCAAGCCCTGCTCTGTGATTTCCTCGTGCAAACCCCAATCCTAAAGCGAACACCTAACCCCAGGGCTGCCGCCTCCTTCCAGCAGGGAGAGGGCGAGGGAGTGTCCCCACAGTGTCCCCATTTGGGAACAAGGTGCAGCACGAGGGGAGAGGCCCCATCGGGTGAGATCCGTCCGTGACACCCGTGGAAGGCAGGGTGCTGCAGGGAGCCCTTGGAGCCCACGTAGCCCGGGGGGCACCTCCGCCTCACCTCGGCGTCTTGCAGGCGATCCACCAGCGAACTCACAAGGGCGGCGAAGGTGGTAATGGCGACTGGGACAGACCCGGCCACGCTGCCGCCATCCTCACCCCGTGCAGGTCTGGATCGCCGACCCACACAAGTGAAGAAACCTGGAAGGAGAGCAGGGCAGGCTTTGCAGGTCTCCATCAGCCTCAGGCACAGGCCTCCATCAGGGCAAACGCCTGCACAGCTGGAGCAGGGGGTGTTAGGGGAGGCTGCTGGCGCCAGCTGCGCTCCGCCTGGGCAATAGCGGGGCACAACAGCTTGGGACTGGCCCCAGGGGACTAAGCCAGGCTCTGCACAAGCCTGCGCCCCCCCAGATGGGCCAGCCCCCACCTCGGAGCGCTTGCAGCACCCCCATCGTGGCACAATTCCCTCTGCGGATGCACTGCTCCACCAGCAAGCACCTCCTCTCACGGGAATCACGAGCCACTGAGCCAGCAGCAGCCCTGGGAGTCACAGGTCACCTGTGGGGCCACTGTGACCTGCGGGGGCCGCTGCGACACCTCACAGAGGGCTCCTGGCAACGTGGGCATGGGCAGGGACTGAGGGGCAGGCAACGGGCACCTCCTGTACTCTAAACGTGGCACTGCCCCAGGCTCCAGCACTCACACTTGCTCCTTGGCCCCCAGTCATTTGAGTGGTGACTGCCTCTCATCCTCTGTCTCACGGGGACAATTGCAGGAGCTCTTTGTGGCACTGCTCGCACCAGGGCCACGTCATTCGTCTGCCTCGGAAGCCTCGCTGGCACCCAGGGCCACAAGCTGCCAAGCTGGGGGCTGCCCATTGCATGCAAAGCCTGGCAAGCAGAAGGAAAAGCAGGGGCAGGTGTTATCCAGCAGCAGGGCCTTTGCTAACTACTCTAATTCCTGAAATAACCCCAAGAGAATGGGGTCAGCAAAGTGCCAGTTGTCCATTTGAATTACAGAGATGGAATCCAGGTTCCAACTAAGGTTCTAATAATGCTTGCAGAAGCAAGTGTCAAAGGAGCACAAGTGGCAATAATTAATTCCTAATTTTCTCCTTTCAATCAGCCTGACCTGAACCCTTGCCCCCACTCCCTTCAAAAAAAGTCATGTGTTTTTTAGAAACACCTCTCGTGAGGAACCCTACCAGGAGAAAGTAGCTACTCTGCCCACATAAGAGACGCTGATGAACCTCTGTTTCATTACTCTGAATCACACTTGGCAGAGCCAATGCTAAAGCAGTGTTTTCTGGACAAAGGCAACTGTGTCTGCAAACAACTCTTCCAGGGACCAAATTGCCATAAGCAATTGAGAGTGAAGAGGTCTTCACTCTCTGATGCATCTAAACTCTCAGTTTAGATGATGCAGGTATGCACTGACCAGACTGGAAAATTTAACAAGCGTTAGAGCAATACCAGCTCTTCCTCTTTCTCTTCCTTTTACTTGTTCAGTTTTGCCAGAGTCACCTTGGTATTTTTTTTCATCACTTCACACAGGTGATTTTCACACAGATGGTGTCACCAGCTCATTCCATGCTGCATAAGTTCACCATTATGATTCACCTCAGCTCACCTAATTTCTGTTTTGTTCTATGGAAGGTGTATTATAATTCCGCACTCAAAAGAAAAGCAGAATCTCAAGGAGAAAGCAAACTTAGCAAACTTCCAGCTTCAGCAAAGATCATTTGGGTAAACTTTACAGCTTTGCTCCCTGAGAGAAGGAAGCAAGTGCCAGGCATGAGCTACTGAACAGACATTGCATATAGGAGCCCTGTACTGTGACTGTGACTCCTGCCTTTAATCAATATAATTATGAAGCTCAGTCGATAACTATGCTAGCATCAAAGCACCTATGGGCTGAGGTTCTGCAAACAGCCATTCCATTGTGTCTCAGTTTATTCTCCCTGGTAACTCTGTAAAACTTCTGTTTTACATGGAAAAATCTGGAAAATCTCTTTATAGAAGATTTCTAGCCAGCCCCATGTGCTCTGGGTTCTACTAGAGTACTTGGTACTTCTTGGTCCCACTGAAATCAACCTGTCATATCAACATGTGTTGTCATATCAACATTTGTGGAGCAGATGTCTGGAAAAGCTACTGACACTTCTGATCCTGTCCAGTTCTACCATTTCAGGATCTGCTTCCATCTTTCCAGTGAAATAGCACCTGTTAATGGCATCAATTTCCTTGGCTCTCAAAGGCATTTGTGTATTATGTACATGATGCTTTGTGTGCATATAAGTATGATGCTTTTAGAAACTAAAAGCTTAGATTAGATTAGATTAGAAAGTTTAGATTAGAATCTAAGATAGAATCTTAGATTAGATTAGATTAAAATAAATAAATAAATAAATAAATAAACTTGGCTTTGGAACAAAATCTTTAAAGCACCTAAATACCTAAATATTAGAAGAGTTATATCTCCATTTGAAAAGATGACAATCCTTAAAGGTGATTTAGGGAAAATTGCACAACCAAAAAGAGTCTGCTTTGAATTAACAACCCAACCAAGAGATATGAGTCTTTCTCTTTCCTACTGAAGCTGTACATTTGAGTTGTAGTTTTACTAATGGTTGCCCTTACTTACAAACTCAAGAGGTCTCATTAGTCACTGTTAACATACATTGCTGCAGTCTGGCATTTAGAAATGCTAACTTTCACTCACATCACCTGCTATCCGGGCTCTGAAATTCTTATTTCACTATGGAAAGGAATCTCATGATTCCAAGTATGCTAGTAGTTTCAAAATGCTGTCTTTAAATGAAGCTATAGAAATATGTATTTTAAAGTTTTGTACTAAAAACAAACAAACAAACAAAGTAACTAACTAACTCAGAATTACCCTAGTAAGAGCTACACGTGTCATGAAGAGCTGAGTCACTCCACCAGGGAAGGCAACCTAAGACCTGAGGATAGCAACAACTCCAGTAGAGGCAACACAAACAACACTTTGAGAACAAGATCAAAATCAGCCCTGAAGGACCAGCTTAAAGCTAAAATGTGACTTCTCCCTCATGGAGCATGGGTGGAGGCCCAAGATACAGTTCCTCAGGGCAACCAGAACATTTAGCTGCACTCAGGACCCTGGCAAAATGTGAAGGATACAGGCTGAAATTATTGTATTACTAAGCACACCATACGAACAGCACACACGCAGATAAATCCTAGCAAATACTTCCTGCAGACTGAAATAGAACTGCAGAATGACACTTGTTTAATAATTTAGAATGACACAAATATTCAGCCTTGTTTACAAACACATTTTCTACATAGCAAAAGGGTTAAATCAATCAAATAAATTTCTTACTACAATTAATTCACCCACTAGTGTTATTAGGCATGCATTATAAATGCATGAGCTAGCACAAGGGCTGTTTGCACTAGTCCAAAAAGGAACTTTTGCAAAGTACGTAGGCAGTCCTCTAGACACTAGGAGAGAGGTACCTCTTCCAATTGAATGTCCTATCACCAATCTGGTAAGGTCCAACTTGCCTTCTACTTTACCTGACTCACCAATTTCTTGTTTTCTGTGTGAGAGAACATTCATTCAGCAAGAGTGGCTGTCAATGCTGCTTAGCAGCCAACGCCAAGGTTAGGCAAAGACTGGAAAGGCATCGGGGAAGGGCAAGGGGAAGAAAAATTTGGGCAAGGACAAAACAGAATTGGGCCATTTTAGTTCTTTGGTAAAGGCTTTAACACCTGACTGAGGTGGGGTACTAAAGGAGAGGAGGGAACATTGCTTTTTCCCTTGAACAAACATCAGGAGAAAATAACCCCTTTTGGAAGAGAGACGACAAGCAATTCTCTTTTGAAGAGTGAATGTGGAAAGTGGGAAGATGTCACCTGCAAGTCATTAAGTCACTCAGTCCCCGTGAAGGCTGGATTTACACGTGTCAGAAGTGTCAATGACAGAACAAGGAAGAGAGGATGGATATCACAAGTCACAGTCACAAGCCTGATTCACTGCTCCACAACCTCACTTGCTTAAAAAAGCCTGTAATGTAGCTAGCATGAAGCTTTTACTTATTAGTCTGTCAAGTTCAATAGGGCAATCCCATTCTACAGAGCCATGTGCTATTAAAATTCAAAGATTGATTAAAATAGAAGTTTCAGTAGTATATTTTTGTGATACCATTTATTATCCCACATGCTTTGACATAGTGTAGCATATTGCACCAATAAATCAGTTGCAGCCAATTATTTAATGATGCATTAACTATGGAATTTTACATTTATTACAGTTCTTTAGCCAATGTTGAATGCTTTCTTCACTAGCTTTATCCCTCCCAGAAGCACTGAAGCAGGCATATTCATCTATCATCAGCATGTGTACAATCTTCTCTTCTGCTCTTGTGATTTTTATTAAAACCCTCTATCTACAGGGGCATGGCATTAAGTGATTCTCCAGAGCTTTTCCTGCACAATATTCCCACCTTCATCCTTGCTCTTCTCTCACAAAGATCTTCCCCTCTCTATTAACATCTTGCTGTTCTCTTGCACAACTGAAGACAGCCTGGCAGTGACTTTGGCAACAGATGCCACACATGACACTGCAGCTCTGCATAAAATATACAAGTATGATTATAAAAGAAGTGATTTTGTGATATTAGAAAGTACCCTTTGCTGGAGATTGAGGTCCCTTATCCACACCATGTTTATCCAGGAAAAGACTTTTAGAATTCCTCTCTTAAAGGACCCCAGGCATCAAAATAACCTTCTCTTCTTTCATGATACTCTATTCCTGCATTGCTGTGCTAACACATACACAAAAAACTACTTTTTCTTCAAAAAAAGTTAATGGTTTTGTTCTTTAGGAGCGTGCTTGGCACCTATATAAGAGGCTTAGCAATCTGGATCTTCATGAAGTTCTAGCTTTGCTCTTCAAAAGCCCCGTCCATTTTGGAAAGCTTTCCTTGTTCCTCATTCCAAGCACTTTCTGTCCCTGCCACCTCGCTGCATAAAACATCTTCAACCCCAGGGCGCTAACCCAGAGAGCAGCACCATTCCACCCCTGGTCACTGTTGGCACAGAAGGGCAGAATAACTCACCTGTGGCTATTTGTCTTGGCAGTTGTCCCTCCAGGGTTTAGGAAACATTGGTGTGGTTTATAAGAATGGAAATTGGACTAGTACTCACGAGACAATGAGAAAAACAAGTATCTGTAATTCACGAGCTTACAAGGAGAAAGCCAGCCCAGCTGTTTTACCTAAAAATAATGCTGCAGAAAGAGAAGGAGAGCCAGGACCAAATACCTTAGACAGAGAGTCCCTCCTGTCAGTGGAGTCAGAGAGATTACTGCAATCAATCTGCATTATCATAGCATCTAACACCCATTTGCACTGCAGCTGCAAACTTCTCTCATGCCACCTGTATGCCCCACATGCAAAAGCACATGCCTAAGACATGCAGGATATGCTGCCACAACAATGCAGGAAAGGCCAGTGTGAAACCTTAGAGGAGGAGTTCATACTCGCAGTCACATGCTATCTACACACAAACAGCCAGATGTGTGTGTTAAAATAGTATGTCAAGCATTCAGACATCAAGAAGCTTGAATCCACACGGGCTGTTCAACATTCCTTGTGATGACACAGAGGACAAGGGACACCACTTATCTAGTCCACCTAACATCTCTTAGGATCACGAATACATGTTGGTTTGGGATCTGCTTTCTTGCACACTTCAGAAGCTGGCAGGGATCAGCCCTTCCCTCCTAACTGTGAATCATCAGAATTTATCCTCTCCTTTCTCTCCCAGCCTGAATACCTCAGAAAGCTGCACACAGAAGGGGGCAGGATCTCAATGACTTGCTAAATGAAGTGCTGTCAACACATGCCATTCCTAAAGGCTACCTTTCTTTCTGCTGCCTTTCCCATGTTATTCCTCCACACTCAGACATTGCACTTCTCTACAGTAAAAACAGTCATGTTCAGTGCCTAGAATGCTAGCTAAAAAACATGAAGCCTAAGTCAGGCTGAGTTTCCTTTGGCTTGTGAACAAAATAATACAGCCTTCTACTAAATCCTTTTTCTTACTTTCTCCTCCGCCTTTAAACTGTCTTGCTTTTCTACAGCACAGTTCTTTCACCTTTTTTTTCAGGTGAAGGTATTGCTTCAGGAAAATGGGTAAGAAATTTAATATTAGGAGGAACCGAAGGAGGAATTCAATATTAGAAGGAATCTAAGTATTTGCCTATTGTAGAGCTTTTAAGATTAATACAATTGTTTCTTGCCTTGTAAGCACTAGATTTTCAATCTTTTAAGATTGCTGTGTCAGATTGGATATACATGTCATAGACAAAAAAAAATAAAAAAATAAAAAATAAAGACTATCCTGACTGCTCCGCAATTTATGTTGCCAATTTTTCCCTGTAAGGGGCAGATGATGTGTGATAATTAAGTCTTTGACCTGGATGTTCAGTGCTGCTGCTGTGAAGAGCTAGCCTGGTAGAGTTTGTGCTTAAAGGGGATGCCACAAAAGTACAAGAAACACGAGCACCAATACAGTTGTCTACCCAGAAGTAAGGAAGCTTAAAAGAGTGCAAGTTCCAATCACAGCAATCCAATGTCTTTAAGTGGCCTTTAAATGTTAGTGCCCCACTCCTTCAAAATAAAAAGCCATGAATCACTATAAAAAGAAAAGAGATGGAATATAAGCAGAATATATTTACAGAAACACAGAATGGTTGAGGATGGAAGGGACCTCTAGAGATCATCTAGTCCAACCCCCCTGCTCAAGCAGGGACGCCTTGAGTATGTGGCACAGGGTGGCATCCAGGCAGGTTTGAAGACCTCCAGAGAAGGATATTTAGATTGCTGTACTAAGGATCCTATGTACAATGCAATGCAATGCATGCAACTAGGTAACTCTTCCTCCCTTTTGATTTGTAAAATACCACCTTTGACTACCCAGACTTTTGCAGGAAGAACTGGGCTCGTCCTTCTCACCCTGAGTCATGCTGCTCCAGGGCTGAGACCCTGGAACTGTGTATCCAAGCTGTGCTCCAGCTGGTGGACTGTGCACACCATCTAGTGATGGTCACAGGCTTCTGCAGCTCCGCTCACCTACCTGGAGCAAAAGCGAATCCTGAACGAGACTAAAGATGCCACAGATCTGAAGAGGGGTGATGGGAGTGGGGCAAGCCACTTACAGGTATCTTAAAAGGAGATAGCATTTTCTCAGTTGTCACAGTGTTTAACCAGCTTTTTCTCTGATATCACTGTATCAAGGGCATTTGTATCACATTTATACTGATATCAGATGTGCCCTGTATAGAGCTGATGGGGCACAAGACAGAGGGACTGAATTGCAGAGAGCAGGAGAGTGGAGTAATGGCTTCATATATATTTGGCTGTGCAAAGAGACAAACTGCAGTTGTGTCCAGAGGATGAAAATACGTCCCCATACTTGAAGTAAAATCCAAAAGATCACTGCACTAGTTTGGCCCAGGAATTCACATCTTTAATGCAAACGAACTCCAGGAGGGACAGCAGTATGTGAAGGGAGGCAGTGATGTTTTATTGTAAGTGGGACACAGCAATTACACGCTCTGATTTCTGTGCTGCACATTGCAAGTTAGTAACTTGATAATCACAGAATCACACAGAATGACTGAGGTTGGAAGGAACCTCTAGGGATCATCTACTCTAACCCTCCTGGTCCAACAGGGACACCTAGAGTACATGGCACAGGGTGGCATCCAGGCAGGTTGGGAAGATCTCCAGAGAAAGGGGCTCCACAACCTTTCTGGGCAGCCTCTTCCAGTCCTCTGTCACACTAACAGTAACGACGTTCTTCCTCATATGGAAATGGAATTTCCTGTGTTTCAGCTTATTATCATTATCCCTTGTCCTATCACTGGCCAGCAACAAGAAGAGATTGGCCTCTTCTTCCCTACATTCTCCCTTTAGGTACTTAAACATATCTATCAGATCTCCTCTCAGCCTTCTCTTCTCCAGCCTAAACATGCCCAGCTCACTTAATCTTTCCTCATACAGCAGATGCTCCAGTCTCTTGATCATCTTAGTTGCTCTTCTCTGGACCCTCTCAAGAAGCTCCACATCCCTCTTATACTGGGGAGCCCAGAACTGCATGCAGTGCTCCAGGTTTGGCCTCACCAGAGCTGAGCAGAGGGGCAGGATCCCGTCCCTTGACCTGGCAACACTTCTCCTGATGCAGGCCAGGATCCCATTGGCCTTCTTGGCCATGAGAGCACATTGCTGCCTCATAGATAACTTGTTGTCAACCAGGACTCACAAATCCCTCTCTGCAGAGCTACTTTGAGGCAGGTCAACCCCTAATCTATGTTGATAACAATAAGTAACTTAGAAATTAATAAATAACTTAGAAATTTGAGAAGTACTATCCAGCTCAGTCTGCACTTTAGTAAAATGGAGGCACTTCTTACCTACATTGCCAGATTTTTTCCAGGCTTTGTTTGCCAATACTTGAAAGATGCATCAAAATCTCTGAATGAGAATTCTGTAACAGAAATTCATGGTATCAATATTAAAATCTAGCAAGGAAGGGAACAGATTTGTATAGCCAGATATTTCTCTCGTTGTGACTGGTTTTTCTTCACATAAGCAGAGGGAAAAGTGAATCTATTAATCTTAAACAAATCACTGGTAATTTCAACGTGATTTTAATTTTGTGTCAAAGAGTGTCGGATGTCAGGGAGAAGGGGAAGGGACTGAGATGCCAGCAGAAATGTATTCTTACACATACCAATCTTATTATAGTTCTCAAAAAGAGATCTCACTTAAAGCAGTAAGTTGCTGAGTGATATGAGCTGATAGATGCACTTTTGGAGTCTACCTCCACCTAGTAAAGAGGCTAACTTGCTTTTTCATTGTATTTGGGGTTATGAAGAGCTATATTTCTTTTTCTTTGCCAAACCCCTCCGATGGCCAGTCCCCTAATTCCATTAGCAGTTTAATATTAGGCAGTCTCACAACTGTGACCCTAAGAATGAAAATGCTATTATCTCAGGCAAGCCACAGGTAATTGGACCTGAATAGGTAGGTGAGGTACATTTTTTTGGTTATTATTTTACAGGCAATCATACTTGGTCATTTTTAGTCTTGATTACTATGATTTTGACATTTAAAAGGGCAAAGCTGTTCCAGACTTTAAATCAATTCTTTTTATTATTATCTTGCAAATACACTAAGGATTTCATATGTTATTTGCTTTTCAGTGAGGATGTTATTAAAAATCAAATTAAAAAATAGAGCAGACCTTTTAGGATCTTCCAGCAAATACAAATACAGATATTAATACTGCTCTGCTTTTGTTATAATCCAATGCCATTTCATTGTTGTGTTTCAAACTAACTGAATGTTTATCTGAAAGCCTTCATCACACTAATACCAGTAGGATCCATCTTGATGCCAGCTTCTACTGAGATGACTTATGAGCCTGAGGTGACTTTCATCTACTTTGCTTACAGAACTCCACTGCAAAGTAGTATGTTGGTTAATGACAGAAGGCCTCAATTAAATGTTAAGTTTCTGGGGCCGTTTTCAGCTCTTCTAAAAATTATCTCAAAACTGAGTTTATAGGCCAAGGACCTATTAAAGGCAATCTCCTCCCCGGCCTCATCATCAAGGCCGGGAAAGAACTACCATCAAAACAAATCGTGGTAAGTAAATTAGTGTTTCTGTAATGATACTGGAAGTTATTGGAGTTTGGACATCTCGAATTTCAACATTCACGCTCATACCTTTTGAGATGTATTTTCCTTTTTCTCTTTTGCCACTTTTCTTGCTATTATATCACCATTTTTTTTATCACCCTATTATATTACCCCCTGCCCCCATCTAGCCCAAGTGTTTTTGTAACAAATCAAATCTCCAGCAGCTTTGTGTCTGGCTGAATAAACATCATTCCTTCACACTCTCGCTTTAGGGTTCTCTGGATAAAGTCACAATGTACAAAAATAGCATTACTTGTTAACAATTTGTGTCAATATAGCCTTAGTGAGCCTGACAGCCAATGTAACTTTACATCAAGGCTCTCAAAATGCTCTAAAACACTCTAAGATACTGGAACTGGGTATAGTTTTTTCTCTCAGTGTTAGCTGGACATGTCTTGCAGATGAACTTCCAGACAAGCTTTATGGTCTGTCACATCTAATGTGACCGTGTGCATACAGAAACCAAGTCCCTTCTTGCTGTGCTTTGCAACTGTGCTGCAGACACGAAAAATTCCACGTTGATCACGAAATAAAATTCTCGCCATCATTGAAAGCAGAGTTGGATGAATTAAAATTCTTTCATAAGCACCAAGTTCATGTATAAATCAAACTGAACAAAAGATTCGCAACATCTTGATGATTCCATAACATCGGGTGTTAGGGGATAAAAGGGAAGAGTTACGGCATTAAAGCAGCTATTTGTTCCCCCTTGCAAAGAGTCCCCTGCGATTCCTTGGGACAACCATGCCACAGAGCTGTATTTTTAAACATATTTGTCACTATTTCATGCAGGATTCTTGTAATGCATTATTGCATGCCGTAACAATATTTGAATGGCATCAGATGATCACTAAAGAGGCACTGTTGATCTCTTCTAGCCTTTGAAGTGGGCTGTCATGATGATGAGCAGGCCTGTGGACCTCTTGCTTAAGCTAAGTGTGAAAATGAGTCTGTGAACAATTTTAGCATTCTCTAAAGGTCTGCAAGTCTCCAAATCTGGAGTATTTCAAATCGCTAGAAAAGTAACAGCCTTGTTTTCTCAGACCAAAAATTTGCTAGAGGTTGTGTCCCTATGCTTTCCCTAAAGGATTCTATAGACCACGTACCCCCATTCATCCCTTTCCCCTGGAAAGCCATCAGTCTACTTTGACAACAACTTAACACAGAGATGTCGTAAGTATAAATAGCTTAATAAGCTGTGAGGGTCAATTAAAGGTTGAATTTGGTGGAATTAAAAGTTCTTGTATAAACAGAGCTTCATCCAAAGCTAATATTTTTCTATGCAACTTGAAATGTTGATGCACTGCTCAACTAAATAGAGCCAGATCCACCATTATTAAAAACATGCAAAGCTCTAGCTTTGCATATTAAAATACGCATCTAGCTTTGCATATTAAAATACACATCTAGCTCTAGATGCTTCTAACACAGACAAGCATGAACTTGGTCCCATGAACTTGGTCACAGGCATTTTCTCACTTTTTGCAAGTATCCGTAAATAGTCACACCTCGTCACTGCAGCCAGATAGACTGAAGCCAGAAGGAAATAAAAACAAGGTAATGCAAAAGGTCAGAAGCTGAGGTAGGACAAAAGCTACTACTTTGCAAATTTTAGTCCAGTGCTATAATTTAGTATGTCACAGGACTAAACAGGTGGAGGTAATTGTTGGAGAAACACTTTTCTATCAAAGCATCTTCTGGAAGAGACTTTTTGGAGTGAGGATGGCAAAATCACGACAAAAAGAGAGTACTTAGATATCTTGTGAGTCTATCTGATTACATTCCTGCTCTTCTTAATTCAGACTCAAAGCTCCACCTTTTTATCCCAGGTAAGTGCACCAATTCTGTTTGGAGGGTAGTCCCTTACACACTTGCACAAATTGCACTAGGAACAGAGATTTAAACTTCACACTTCACTTTTTTTCGCACTTCACAGCATTTTTCAGCACTACATGCCTCCAGTGCAAGGAGGTTTCATTGCATTTTGGGAAACTAGCATCAACAGAATTACCAGTTGAGGCAGTAACCCTGCAAAGCACACCACTGCATCAAGGGCTAAACTCTAAGACCTATGTATCACCAAAATAGAGGTTTGTTCTTTTTTTTTTTTTTTTTAGAGATTTGACACTTTTATATTATTAGTATATTTAGGTGGCTAGTTCGAGTTCTCATCATAACCAAAGAGATAAGTACTTCAACAGATGTGCTCCATCCTGTAACATTCAAAAAATCAATCTTTCGTTAAAACAAGCCTCTTCTTAGCACTTAAAGTTGCAGAAAAAAAGCTCAAGAATGACAACATAGGCACACCTTTATTCAGAAATTGCTGTGTATTGAAAAGTCTGCTCGGGAGGTGGTACCGTAATGACTTAAGATACTATTTGACACACTTGCTGCTTTGTGCAGACAGACTGCCTATATACTAATCTATACATTGCCTTATTCTTATTCTGAACCAATTTCTTCTATTTACCTGATGATTACCTGCACCACAGCTTTTCGGATTCTAATTTAATGCCCTCTCTTCTCCTGAAGATATATTTGTTGCAGTCAATGGATGCTAACCAAACTGAGAAGAAATATTTATTTTTAAATCAGTTGGATTTTTTCTCCTTTGCATTTCAGTTTTGAAACCCCCAATCTGCTTTTTTTTTGATGTCACATCAGCCTACTACTTACTGTTATAATTTAGAATAAGCATGAATGGCAGCACCAAATGAGATAAAGGCAAGGAACCTCTGAGAAAAGAATGTGATCACATTTCAGTCTTTCATCACCTAAATGTTGATATATCATTTCCCTAATAATTAAGGGAAAAATATTTAAAAAATATTTTTAAGACTGTGATGCTCTCCTGGGGAGGCCTGTGCTGTTTTTACATTCACCAGTTAAAATATCTCTGCATTCTATAGATTTGCCTTCTGGAAAAATATAAAGGCCAAAAGGAGCTGAATGATTTGTCTATAAACGTATATCAGAGACAGAAGGAGCAATTTAGAGCTCCTTTGAATAATATGTTGTTTTATCCCAACAGGCCTCTGCAGAAGAACAAATCATTCCCTATTCGGGTGCTAAATATATAGACTTAATTCACACAATGAATATCATACAGGGAACTGAACTACATATTTTTTTCGCCAGCTCTCACTTTTTGCATTATCTGACAGACCCTTGTTTAACTGTGGATTGCAAAATGAAAGGATAGAAAAAATTCAAAGACTAATCACTTAACAATTCTTAGTCTTCAGGGAGTTCTTTGGACAAGCAGTCTAATCAAGTAATCTCAACTGTCGTTACATCTCATCTTGATGTGATTAAGTTATAATATATTTGGCATATGAGAATAAAGCCACTGAACTAAGTGACTTGCAGTTTTAGCAGCTACAGGTCAGATTTTGATCTTGCACATACAAAAAATAGATCTGGAGTACCTGCAGCAGCGGACTGCAGATTTAATAGGTGCTAGTGACAGCAAAATTTGTCTAAATAGTTAAATTTGATTCCCCATCAAAAGCTACTGAGACTCAACCACCCAATCATTAACTCCTTAAATAGTCTTATGCTTGCTCACCTTTTCCTTCTCTCCCTAACAAACTATTTCATTGATCAGTGCTAAAATGGGGCCAAGGAAGGGAAAATTGTGTCTTTGACTGAGGGTTGTAAGGAAAATACTTTTGAGATCTACTAAAATATGTATCAGGAAGAGGATTTCTGTTCTTAAAGAAAGTGTCAATGCAAGTTCATTTCCAAACCCCAAACAGGAAATATCTTGATCATAGGTTTTGAATTAATCAGAATTAGGATATTTTAGCATTACTTACATAATTGCAGGCAAAAGATTTCTAAACATTTATTTTCTTTCAGAAGGTCAAAATAAAGATAGCCAATTCCAAAACACACCTCCCCCAGAACTTGGAATATTCTTTTCAGTTCAGTTTGTTCACCTTCCTCTGAGTGACTCATAATAAAGATAAGAAAACGGGAACAAAAAAAGTTAGAAGGGCAGAAATGTCTGTAATGCTTTTAACTGTAGATAGAGCAAGAATCTTCAGGCCACATGAAAGATAACAGGAATAATTTCTTACTCTTCCTTGGTTCTGTGTATGAAACATGAGTATATTCTGGATCAGTATTGATGCTACTAGTAAAGAAGCAAGATGAGAATGAAGACTACTGAGCATAATAAAAACCAACAGATTAACCCAGGCCAAACTAGTTAAGGTATAATTGCACCTTCTCTTATATTTTTTTCTTTCAGAATATTAGCTATTGATAATAACTCAATCCATCAAAACGGCATGGTGCTCTGAATCAACTTAATCATCAGTCCCATCAAAGAGCAAGACAGGAGGAACCCAAAACATGTCAGGGTCTCAAAGATGTTCTAGAAATGCAAATGATAAAACAGGTGCAGAAACTATGCATTTTAAGTGGAGTTTGCCTACAAAAAAAAAGGGCAGAAAATGATTTAATAACATGGCAGATGGGAAACTAACCCTTTATAGAGCTGTTAGCTGCTTTCATGTAGCCAATTCGGTAAGTTACCAGTCTGATGAACAAATATTTTTATTTTTACCCCATTCTATGAGGATTTTATAATGTGTATTACCATGTAGCAAAAAGGGGGTGTAAGTTTCTGAAAACCACTCGAAGAGGTAAGTAGCAGAAAGACCAGTTAGCATCTTGAAGATTCTAAAGATCCTGCAAATGCTTATTCCTTCTCTGATATCTGCTGCAATCTTGGTTATTTCTAAAGACCAGAAGCCAGCATCTAAAGTTATGGAGTGTTTTATGTTTTGTGCGATAGATTCAGAGTGAAAGCA
>JAVCKT010080682.1:0-14883 GCA_032273925.1 Rhynchotus rufescens
GCGGGGGCTCGGGCGGGGGCCGGGGCTGGTGGCGGGGCTGGGGCTGGTGCTGGAGCTGGGGTTGGTGCCCGTGCTGGGTCTGGTGCTGGTGCTGGTGCAGGTGCTGGGGCTGGTGCTGGGGCTAGTGCTGCTGCTGGTGTTGGGGCTGGGGCTGGGGCTGGTGCCAGGGCTGGTGCTGGGGTTCGTGCCGGTGCTGGGGCTGGTGCTAGGGCTGGTGCTGGGACTGCTGCTGGGGCTGGAGCTGGTGCAGGGGCTGGTGCCGGGGCTAGTGCTGGGGCTGGTGCTGGGGCTGGTGCCGGGGCTGGGGTTGGTGCCAGGGTTGGTGCTGGGGCTGGGGCTGGTGTTGGAGCTGGTGCTGGGGCTGGTGGTGGGGCTGGGGTTGGTGCTGGTGCTGGGGCTGGGGCAGGTGCCGGTGCTGGGGCTGGTGCCGGGGCCACGCAGCACTTCCCGCGGGTACTCACGGCGCTGGCGGCCTCGGCGGCGAGGCGGGCGGCGTAGCGGGCGATCAGCCGGTGCTCCTCGTCCAGCCGGCCCGGGCTGTCCAGGACGCTGCGGGGACAGAGCCGGAGAGCGTCAGTGCCGCGGGCGGCGCGCGCCGGGACGCAACGGGATGCGGGAGCGCGACGGGACGGGAGCAGCCCGGGCCAGACCAGCTGCCTCCGTCCTTCCCCATCCACTGCCCTTCCCGAGCTCGGGTGGCTCCCGGGTTTCGGCTTCTACCCGGACTGCTGCATGCATTGCATTTGTGCAAAACCAGGGATTGCATTTGTGTAAAACCAGGGATTGCATTTGTGTAAAACTAGGGATTGCATTTGTGTGAAACCAGGGATTGCATCCATGTAAAACTAGGGGTTGCATCCGTGTAAAAACAGGGATTGCATCCATGTAAAAACAGGGATTGCATCTGTGTAAATCCAGGGATTGCATCCATGTAAAACTAGGGATTGCATCCATGTAAAACCAGGGATTGTATCTGTGTAAAACCAGGGACTGCATCTGTGTAAAACCAGGGGTTTCATTACTGTGTTACGGGGCTGGATGTCAGAGCTCGGGGACTCCGCGCCCCGGCAAGCCGGACGTGTCTGGGATGCCCAAACATGGGGCAGGATGCAGGGGACAGCCCCTGCGGCTCCCGCAGCTGCGGCTACCACTCGTACAACGGCACGCCGAGGTCTGCACACTCAGCCCGTGTGAGGCCCAAAGCGCCACGTGGACACGAGAAGCCACCCGCAGGTGCCACACGGGCAGAAGGAGCGGCGGGAGGAGAGCTGGAGCAGCGGCAGAGCAGCAGGGAGCGAGGGAAGGAGCACAGGGCTGCGAGCCCGCATGCTCATTCAGCTTTGCAAGGATTCCTTTCTTAAGGAGCAAACTGTCTCTAGCACCCTCATTTCTGAATTTCACGCTGCTTCCCTTTAGGCTTCCCCTCTGATTCTGGCTGCTGGAGCTTATCCTGCTTTCCCAGGAAGGAGGAGTGCCCTGTTCCTTCTCCACATACCTGAGCACGTCAGGAAACTACCACAAATTCATCCTTCCCTGAAGAAAGGCTGTCCGTTCTCTAACAAATCCCTTATTTTGCATTTGCTTTTAAAGCTATTCAGCGCATTTACGTTGCGATGCCCATGCAGACGCTCCAAAGCTGGAGGATGCTCCTAGGAGTGAGTGCCGCAGCCTCCGGCCTCCCTGTCCGCAGGGGCAGGGAGCAGGACTCGAATGCACAAAGTCCCCTGGTTTCTGTTTACTAAATATCATGCTTAGTAGCTTGGACAGGCTCAGTTGGAAGACACCAGTGCATTAAATAACTCCTAACGAGATGCAAAACCTCAGGGACCTGGATCATTCCCTGACAGTGTCCCGTGGGCTACAGGACACCATTTCCCAACCATTCCTTCCCAGAGAGCAACTGCTGGTGCTTATGGGGCTCTATGGAAAATTTGGCTTTGCTTCTTTTCAGCGCAGCCAGGCAGAGCAGGAGGCTCTCAAAGCTTGGCTGGAAAAAATGCAAAAACACTGGGAAGAAAGATAGGTAGAGCCCAAAGTAGAGGCTTCCACTGGAACAGGGAATGTGGCCAAGGAAGCCACCGCTTTGGGGGCAAAAAGGGACTAGAAAAAGACATAGTGTGGCGCAGACTTGCCAGGAACAGGGAGCAGCATCCCTGCACGCCGCCCTCCGTGCACGAGGAGATGCTCCTTGCACGTCCCTCCGTGCATGAGCAGATCGGTTCACCCGTGTCTGGCTCTTGGCACTGTGGCCTGGCTCCGGGAACCTCCTCTCACCTCCCCACGGGGCTCAACCCGGCTGCCCTCAGCAGCACACGCTGCCTCACCCAGCTCCGACCCTGATACCCCGCTGCTGCAGTGACCGGGACTGGGGTGGTGAACCCCCAATTCCTGCTTTTACCGAACGGGGAGCAGAGCTAGGGGCTCTCAGCTGCCCGGGCAATACGGGGCTATTCCCATATTATCCCACATGTGGATATTCCCTGGATTCCCCAGAGCAGGGATCCTGCAGCAGGAGGAGGGCAGCTCCCCTCGGTGCTGCAGTGCAGCTGCACGCGCTCCACGAGCAGGGAGCACAAGGCCAGTCCCAAGGAAAGGCACCTTTCCTCCCCAATCCTCTCCCAGGGACCACACGGACGCAGTATCGCCTCCGTGCAGCACCCAGGCCCCTAACTCGCCTGTTCCTTTCCACTCGGACTGAGTTTCATTAGGCTGCACGGGGAACGTGGAAGCACTGCGGGCTGCGCTGCACCGCGGAGCCACCCCGGGCGCTTCGGGCCGAAACCCTCCTGCAGAGTGAGGACATGCAGAACTGCAGCGAAGCACGAGGGCTAAGGCTGGAAAGAAGAGGTGAGAGGGGCCCGAGCACCGTGGTGTTGAGAGAGGCACCGACGGAGGCGGCGGCTTCGTGCAGGTCGCGTCTGCAGGCGCAGGGCGCTCGCTCGCTCAGCCTGCGGAAAGAGGAACCGTCCCCGCGCGCACCCAGGGTCCCGGGTAAGAGCCACAGCACAGAGAAGAGCAGTAGAGTTACGGACGAGGCCGGCGCAAGGACGAAGGGGAAGGAGCCTGCTGCGAAAGAGAAAAGAAAGGTGGAAACAACTGCAGATGCCTACGGGTGAAATGGGTTATTCCGGAGAGAAAAAATATCTCCCTGGGTCTGCAGGGATGCTCACCAGTTGGAGAGAGGGATTCGGAACCATGGCCGTGGGGACTAACAGGATGCCATGGGCACTAACCAGGCTCTGTGGGCACTAACTGGGCGCCGAGGGCATTGACTGGGCACCGCAGGCACTGACGGCCATGGACACTAACTGGGTGCTGTGGGCACTAACTGGGCACCGAGGGCTGTGTGTCACTGACCAGGCGCCATGGGCACTAACTGGGTGCCATGGGCACTAACCAGGCTCTGTGGGCACTAACTGGGCACTGTGGGCACTGACCAGGTGCCATGGGCACTGACCAGGCGCTGTGGGCACTAACCAGGCACCATGGGCACTTACCGGGCACTGTGGGCACTGACTGGGTGCCATGGGCACTGACCGGGCGCTGAGGGCCACGGACACTAACCAGGCGCCACGGGCACTAACCGGGTGCCGAGGGCTGTGGGCACTAACTGGGCGCTGTGGGCACTAACTGGGCACTGTGGGCACTGACCAGGTGCCGTGGGCACTGACCAGGCACCACGGGCACCAACTGGGCACTGTGGGCACTGACTGGGCGCCGTGGGCACTAACCAGGCACCACGGGCACCAACTGGGCACTGTGGGCACTGACCGGGCGCCGTGGGCACCAACTGGGCACTGTGGGCACCGACCGGATGCCGTGAGCACTGACGGGGCACCGTGGGCACTAACCAGGCACCACGGGCACTGAGCGCTGTGGACACTGACTGGGCGCCGTGGGCACCAACCGGGCACTGTGGGCACTGACCGGGCGCCGTGGGCACTGACCAGTTGCCGCTCCGCAGGCGGCTCGCGTAGCTGGCGATGAGCGCGTGCTCGTCCGCGCCGCGCGCCGCCGCCGCCGGCCTCGCCTGCCACCTGCGGACGGGAAGGCAAAGGGGACAGGGCGTGAGCAGCGGGCGAGCGCCGCGGCTGCACCGGCGGGCCGGGGTGGGCAGGCACCAACGGGGCTGGGCACACGGCGCGAAGGGGGCATCCTGCCAATCAAAGAGTCCGGGAGCAGCCCAAAGTGCAGCGCGGGAGCTCCCTGTCCCGCTCCCGGCTCCCAGAGCCACCCGAGGCTCCGGGCTGGGGCTGCCAGCAGCCCAAAAGCCGGCGGCCTCCCCCACTTCCCAAAAACACAGGTCTGCCGAGCAAAAACAGCAGCGAAGTGAGGCCACGCTCAGCAATCTGGTACCCACAGAGCTGCCTTCTTGCAGGGGGCCGTTCCATGCCACAGTTTGTTTGTTTTGAGCACCCATAAATGCAAAGCCGCTGTGATTTCGACTTCTTTTTTTGCAAAAACAGAGACTGAGTGCAAGCCAAATTGCCCCCCAGTGTCCCCAGTGCTGTCCTGTCCCACTGGTGAACGTGCAGGACGGAGAAGAGCCTCCTTCCTGCAAACGCTTCAGCAACCCGGGTCGCTATTGCTTGAGTGTAGCGCACCTTTCTGCCTTAAAGCCAAATGCACAAGAAGCCCCGTTTCTCATTTCCCTCCGAGGTTCAAGCCGCCCAGGCAGCCCAGAGGCTGCAAATACTTCCTTCCCACCCACGTGCCGCCAGCGTTTGCCCGGGAACGGCGGCACCTCCGGCAGCACCGACACGGGGCTGCTCCGCTGCCCGTTTTTTAGGCACGGCGGCGCGTTGCTCCTCTGCTGCGCGCAGCGGCACGGCCGGGACGGCTGCCAGCAGCAGGACGAGACCTGGTAACAAAGCAGCAAGTGGAATTAGCCGCGGCGAGCCCCGCGGGAGAAAAGCAGCCTTTGCAAGGCCGGGGTTGGGGGCGCCGAGGGGCACCCAGCGCCGCGCCAGGGGCCTCTGCTCCCGCGGGCGCCCGTGGCCGCAGCGCCCTCCTCGTTAGAGCTCAGTGCTCGGTTCCCTGCGGGGAAAAAGGGGCGCCCCAAAGCCCAGCAGAAGCAACTGCGCTTGCAACCTGCAGCGAAGCGGGTCCCCGTGACGGCTGCTGCTCCTGGCACGGGAAGGAAAGCGGCGTTAGTTTAACGTGAGCCAAGCGCTGCTCCTTGGATAGACCCCGTTTTGTGCCCACGCTGCAGAAAATGGCTGAATAGCACACAAAATGGCCAAACAGCACAGAAAAAATACAGTTTAGAGCAAACTGGAGCCCCCGGTTTAGAGCAGTGCGGGATGCGGACGCCTGCCCTGCAGCAGCCCCCGGACCTCCCCGCATGGCACCAAGCCCCAAATCCGAGCCCCAAATTCCCCATTCGGGGAATGGCACCTGGGATCCTGCCTGGCTGCGTGCGCACTGTTTGCTAGGAAAACACTGATGTTTTCTTTCTTTGGCAGCAAAACCCAGCTGGCGCTGCACCCACGTGGCCCGCGCGCACCCTGGTTGTTCATGAGAACGTCGCGTGAGATCGTGCAAAAAGACGTGGGGATCCCAGTGCTTCCCACTGCTCCCAGTGCTTCCCATGGCCACCTCTCCATTGAGAGCCATCAGATCACTCAGCCCAGCCCGACAAAACTACCCCCTTTGGAGAGCAAAGCAGCAGCGATGTCTTCTCGTGATGCTGTGCCAGCCCCTCGCCTTTCTGCTTTTCACCTATAGGATTCTGGATAGAGGAGGATTACGGCAGGCACGCTTTGCCACTCCATTGGGAATGCCCCTTGGAAGAGCTCGCTGAGGGCACGTTGCTGATTTGGGGGGAGTTTTGCTTATTTTGAGTTGTTTTGTCCTTGCCACCATCTTCGGAAAACCAGGGGACTCTGTATTTGCAGCCTAATCCAGTTTCTGCTCTCAGGCCGGTGGTCATTAAAAACGGAGCAAAACGGAGCCTCCAAGCCCTCCAGCTCCGGCCATCCCAGGCGGCAGCAGCCGAGTCTTAGTCACGGAATGACTGACGTGCTCGTCTTCAAGCCACTCCATTAATTATTAGGGCATTTAAAGGGTGCTTTTCATTGTTATGAAAAATCTAAAAGGAAAGCGAAGCCAAGCAGACAATCTATTTTTAAAGGGCTCGGGAAAAGCAGGATTCAGTGAAGCCACTTGGAATGAAGCAAGTCTGTATAAAGAGCGGGGAGAGCCAATGCACCTGAGCCACACGGCTGGAAAACCCAACCGGAATCTCCAGTTACGGTGGAGCACGGGGGGAACGTGGCCCCCTCGCCGGTGCCCGCTGACCACGGCTGTCCCACCAAGGCCCCTCTGTCCCCTCCTGCATCTTCCTCAGCTCCCACAGACCCACAGTTGCTCCCCAAGAGCTGTAAACCGGGCTTAAAATGGAATCATCATGGTTAGAAAAGACCTATTTCCAGCCCAACTGTAAATAAACAAAGATATTATTTATAGCAGTAAAAACAGGTAGTTGAGCACACGGGGGTTCCCTTTGTAACTGCTGCCTGTCAGAGCCAGGACGCCCACTCTGGTCCTCATCCCTCCTTCCTTCTCGCTCCTCCTCGTTGCATCCTGCTGCAAAGGACCGTCAAACCCCCCTGGCACTAAGCTGCAGCAGGGCTAGGACCCTGCTTAGGTCTAAGATAAGGAGCTATTTTCCCCTCTTTCCTAGAAAGCGCCTGTTTTGGTGTGACGTTGGTAGCGGGCACGGTGGCACGTGCTCCGATGCAAACCCCAAGTGCTGCAAACTTGTCGGGGCCAAAACTACGGGTTTAGGGCTCTACGGCTAAGACGCATCTAAACGCCACGGGGCTCTAAGCCAAGGGGTGAGAAAGCCAGCGAGCCCCACCTGCGTCGCGGCCGCGCGGCAGAGGTGCCGGTGCCGGCGGCTGCGGCCGCCCGCGGGTGCTGCCGGTGCCCGCGCGGCTGGAAGGAAACGCCAGAGAGGTCAGTGTGGATGGGGAATGATGGGGAAAGGCACCTTCGGACACGCTCCGCAGGTCGGCCGGGGCTCCTGCTCCCAGGGCGGCTCGAGGGGCTGCTGGCGCCCGCGGCCCCACCGCGGGGAGAAGCCCGGGGTCCTTCAGAGCGACAAACAATTCCCTTTTAGAGGGCAAACACGCGGCAAGCTGGACCGAACGCTGGCGCGTGGGCTCTCCAGGCTCCTCGGCTGTAGGAATCAGGAAAATGAATACAATATTTTGTTGGATTATAGGCAGCAAACGCAGCGACGGCTCTTATAGGCTGGGTTAAAGCATTTCTCAATGTCCTTCTGGGGCTAAGGGAGACTTCTGCCCCCTGGACACGCGTTTCTGTGGGCTCCTCAACACCCCTGAGGTGTTCAGCAACCTCCACGGTCCCCACCATGGACAGCCAAGCAGCCGAGATGATTCCTCCTCTTTTACTCCTATTGACAGTCTGCAAAGCTCATCCCCCAAAGCAGCGTTTTAGGGCTCCGCAGAGACTGTTCCTTCCTCTCCCTCACATATTCAATGTATTTACAACAGTAAAATACAATGCATTTCATTTCCAACGTAGACCTGCAATGTAGAAGTGGCCGCATGGCCCAGGGGTTGACCTCAGCTGCTGTGGAAACAAGTGACATAGGAGGGTGTTTAAAGAGAATTATAAATTAATCATTATTCATTAACCCACCCGAGGCCTGGGGCTTTTTAGGAACACAACTGAGAAGAAAAAAAAAGGATAATGCACATTATTCACGGCGGAAAGAAAAAAAATGTATTTCTGAAGTCATTTTTAAATAAATTAGCAAAAACAAATAATGTATTTAACAGGTTTGATCTACGTAAGAGGCGAAATCCTCTCCATTTATTGGGAAGGGCTCCTTGGCTGTAGGAATCAGAGACGTTCGAGTGCTGCGGTACCACAGGTACAAAGTTCTTTGTGGCACCTGCTGCGATCCCAGCAAATGCAAAGGGCCCCACTGGGTCAACAGGTCGCTCTTGTCCTGAAAATGCGCCTTTCAAAAGATATCAAAACACCCAAATTGAGGCATTATCGAGTGGGACGCACAAAGAGCCCGGGGCCAAGAGCACAGCTGCTCTTCAGCTCGAGAGACCCCCGCAAACCTCCCGGCTGCAGGAAGCTCCTGCTTGGGCAGCGCTACAGAAATCCCCGCAAAAAACAAGATTTTTGGAAAATCTACGCACTGATAAACTGAGAAACAGGGTTAGCTCTACCCACAGGAAGCCTCATAAACAGACATTTTCTGATTACATGTGAACATTAACAAAAAAATGCAGAAGAGGTTTTCTTTTTCTAATAAAAGCACGCAGCTGTATTCATCCTTCCAACTTTGCCCTCGGATAAGTCGATCTAGATTTGCTCCATCTTTGGGGGACAGAAAGCAAAGGAAACCCAAAAACCCTCCACTTGGACAGGCAGAAAAGGCAGAAATGTAGGAAAGTTGTAAAGGGAGGGGAAAAAAGTCCTTAACTCCTCTTGCTAAGGACTGACAGCTCTTCATCCTCCAGGGCAATGAAGAGGGCCACGCTGGGCAAGGCTACAACCCCGCTTCCGGATTTCCACACGTAAATGCTCGTAATCCAGGATCTCATCCCATCCCTGCCTGCCCTACCAAACTAGATAAGCACCCCAGATTGTGTTTATCTCGAGAGAAATGAAGGAGGTTTCCAGGGAAACCTCTTCCCGGGAGATCTCCCCCCCTGCTGGGATGCGCCCGGGTGCCCCGTGCTCTGGGTGGCCCTGCTGGAGCAGGGGGTGGGACTGGATGATCCCTAGGGGTCCCTTCCAGCCTCAACCATTCTGGGATTCTGTGTTTTTTGTGTCCTTTGCAGCCAAACACCGCATTGTTCCCCCAACTCTTTACATGCAGGAGAGCAAGAGGGGAGCAGCAGGCTGAAGGAGGAGTAGAAGGAAGCCAAGATGCTCAGATTAGCACACAGTAGATTTTCTGGATAGCACTCACTGAAGCCCCAAGCTCTCCAAGAGGCAAAGGCCACATGTAATGAAATTAACAGCTAGCTGGGCAGCTTCTCCATGTAAGAAGGAGCTGGAGATTTCATGGGAACAGATGATAGGGAAAAAAAAGGGCAGCCCCGAAGGTAGCGCACAGGGGCTGCCGTGGAGCTTGGAGCAGAGCCAGCAGGGCTAATGAGTTCTCTGCGTGGAAGTCCCCCAGAGTTTATATTTCCTACCATCTGGAAAATGCCTGCCCTTCCACTGGGATTTGTGATGACTGAGACAGGAGAGGGGATTATTAAAACCTCAGTCCTCCTTCCGTGCCCCGCTCTGCCCCATCTGTTTGGGCAGGCAATGCGGGGCTGCTCATGTGCTCTGGGATGAAATGACTTCTTTAAGACCCCTCTCTCCGTGGGGACAATTGGAGTGGATTTAGCCTCAGGTATTTAGGGCTAGAGACAGATTGTTCCTGAATGGGGCTATTTAAAAATGAGACACCGTGGTTAATGCTGAGAGGACTGGTAGGATGCTCTGGAGCACTTCTTTAGCCTGGAAGAGCCCAAAGCACTTTCCAAAGGCGTGTCTGTTTTCTTCTAAATATCAGTCCTGGGCAAAATGAAGCTCAGGTCTTGATCTATATCCATTTTCATCCCCTTGGATTTGTGCACTTCCCTCTGCTTTCTCTTCATCCTTGCGTGACTCCCAGCAGCTGCTGGTTGGGTATTAGCTCCAGCTTCTCCAGGGTCCTGTGTGGGCACTACATTTCCCTAGTGATATTTAGTGTTTCCGGCCCCAAAACATCATTCCCATCATTCCAACCTTTGCTGAGACCTTGAGCCATTGCTGGCAGCCACAAGTCACCTCCATGGAGAGGGTTTGAAGCTGATGGACCCTTCACGAAGTTGTGGATTTGTAGTGACGGTGCCTTTGATGGAGTGTGTGTTTAGGGGAGCACTTAGCAGTAATTATGCACATGCTTCCAGAGAAGTGCCCATGTTTAGGTTTTCATGCAGCTAATTTATAAGCGGTTTGACTCCTGTCCTGTTTGGAGATATATTCCCCCACCAGCCTTGCTCTTCTGCATCTCTTTTCCAAGTTTCTCTGGATCAATACATCGGTCAAAATCCAGGGAGGCAGTTTTGCAGCATACTTGTGCAAGGAGCATTTCTGTTGCCATAAGGAGGCATGGATGGAATGAAGTGCAACCTCTGTGTTTTCAGTAACGTGGCCTCTTGACCTGCTAAAAGAAGTGGGGAGGATGGCCCAAGCACTTATCTCTGGTCGCCCAGCACTTCCAGGTTAATCCACTCATGTTTAAAGTATCATTAAAAAAAAAACAGGAGCTGTACAAAGAGTATCCTTCTTCTGTAATCAGCTGGGAAAGAGCTAATCATGCAGATGAGGAACTCTTACAGTTCCCCTAAATGTCGGGGCTTCTCGGTGATTAATGAGCAACATCTCAGTTTTTCATAGCCTGCTCTGACCCATTCTTTTTCCTCATGTGAGAAGGGGGATTTCTTGATACACCAAGAAAAGATGAAACTGTAGGAATGATGTTTGATGAGGGGAACAAGACTGGCTGGCTGGTGGGCAAGCAGGGTAAGAGAAAGAGCCACTCACAACACAAACAAGGTAGCTTCCCTCATAGGAAGCAAGTAATTTGTGGTGAGCTTTGGATCACTGACAGAGCAATATTTACCAGGACTGTCATGTGGGGTCAGTCCCATCAAGCGGTGGTGTTTGAACTGGAGATGTGCAGGTTTGCATCATTTGAGGACTGTCAGAAAAGTAGGACCCACCGATGACTTGGCCAACAGTGGTGATAGCCAACAGTGGTGATGGCCAACAGTGGTGATAGCCAACAGTGGTGATGGCCAACATCACTGGCCAACAGTGATGATAGTGATTGACTTGGCAGCAGCCTGACCCTTCCTATCACAGCCAAAGCTTCCAAAAGTGGAGATATCTGTGGAAGAAACACCCTGTCTGAGCCACGAGGGACTTCTTTGCTTTATGGAGGGCTGGTGAAAGATCTTCTTGAGTTTACATCTCAAGGAAGTGGTTGGAGAAATTCAGATGGGTTGGATATGAGTCCCCCACCTTTGCTAATGGAAGGCAACTCATTAATCTGCTGTTCACTGGTAGCCAAAGGGTCCTCTGTGGCACCAAGAATGGGAGATGCCCCCCCAGACAAGTCAAGCTCATGTCTCTGCAGTCTGAACAGTGCTTGGCTTGGTGGGAACCTTTCTCCAAATTCTTCTGGTTCTGGAACAAGTAGCACTGAATTGATTAAAAAAATAATAATCCAGAACTGAAGCTCTAAATCAGCAGTTATTATCCTAATAAAGCCTTCCCAGTATCGACAGAGGGAGCATTTCATACTCAGAAGTGTTAAAACGGTGAACATTGGCCTTAAATACATTGATTTACAATTCAATTATAAAAACAATCAGCTCCCAAATACACGCCACATGCAAAGCAGATTTATGGGCAGCCCTAGCCCTTTGATAGCACTTTGCAGCTGCAAAAGCCTCATGCAGAGTCGCCCGGCGATTCACCTGGAAGCACCAGGCAGTAAAAGGTCCCAGCTGGATGCGGGGCGTAAAGGGGAAACCAGAAATGCTGCCAAGATGCTCCTGAGGAGGAAGAGCCTGTGAAAGAGCCAGCGTGCATGCAGCTGAAATCACATTTAACTAGGATTTGCCAGCCCCTTTTCCATGGCGATGGGGAAGAGGAGGTAGTTTAGTCCCAACTTGGCTTAGCCCAGTGGCTGAGTTAATATTTCACCGCTCATCCCACTGGGAGCCCAGCCAGATTCCCCAAGTTAATTCCCTTGGGAGAAGCCCGGGTCGCTCTCTCTCCTTAGCTCCTTGTCCTGCTCACGACTATAGGCGAGGGATTTCATCGCAGGGCTGCATCCCTCTTGCGTCGACCCCTCCAAGAACAGGAAAACACTAACTTTCTAATACAAACCACTGCTTTGCCTTTACCCTCTGCTATTTCTCTCCCTTTTCTTGTAGGTTCCTAGGGCTTTTGGCTCTCTACTGCTCAGCTCAGGCCTGTGATCACCTGGATGTGATGGTCCTGGGATGGAGGGGGATATCGCAAGGAGTCAGATCTGAAGCTTTGCCTCAACTCAGCGGGAGCATCAAGGAATAAAACGACCTTGAAATTCATTGAAGGCCCTGGAAAGGGTTCAGCCCTGCGGTCAGGACTCAGGCCACTTCCCTGTGCCCTTTCCCTCAGGACCGCTTTCATGTCCCTAATTGCCGGGAATCCGGTGTCTGGATGAGCACGCTGAACTGCAGCAGTGGAGGGAGCGATTTTTCTGTGCCAAATACATTTCATGCTGCAACTCGTGCTGGAGGAAATTACAAACTCTGAAGTCCAAGGCCCTAACAGTCCAATTTTCCCCCCTGATTGCCACGGTGCCTAAGCCTAACAAACTAAATAATGAACACGGATGCAATGAACTTCCCCATAAATCGCTCCTGATGAATTTCATGTAGGTCACCCAAAAGCAAATTTAATGATTATATGCTGGCCACAGCTACCTCAGTTCTGTTTTCTTTTTTCCTTCCTAGCTGAGCTGTTAGATCTAATCAGCAAAGGAAGGAACAGAAAATAAAATAAAATGCATCATTTCTGAGCACGCTTCTCCAGTTGATGCAAAGAAAAGGTAAAACCTGAAGTGCAGGGCACAGCCGGCTTTGGTTTGGGTTGACAGGATGGTTTTGCACTGTAATGAGAGCAGTGCTGGTCCTCGGGGGACCGAGAGGCTGCTGCATGGCCTGGAGCCCCACATTTGCCATCCCTGCATCCAGCTCCCTTCCCAATTCCTCGTCCATCAGGCCCATGTGGAGCTCAAGCTCTTCAGGAAGGACCATCCCTTCGCACGGGGATGGAAGGATGGTCCTTCCATCCTTCAGGAAGCACCAACCCTGCCTGAGGCTCAAGTGGCTTCAGTGATAGAAATGTGGTGGGTCACCGGGCACCTAATGAGCGTTAGGGCAACTCCAGGCCTCGGCTAATTAATTCCTGAATTAATTCCTGAAATTAGAGCACAGCTTCGCGCCCGAGGTCTGCAGAGATGGACTGAGCTTGGCTGTTATTTTATGTTCCCATTCTGGGCAGTGATCCCCAGAATAAGGATCGGTGGCCAAGTAGCCACTGCTCATTCCCGTGTCTTCTCCATGTCCCCACTCCCTAAATGACTTCCCTCCACAAAAACCTCCCTCTTTATCCAAAAGCAATAAGATCGACATTCCTGGGATGGTAATTTCCTCTCAGCAATTCTCCCCTGCTCCCTGAGTTCCCTCCCCTTCATTGCCATGTGCCACACTGCAAATGCAATTATGACTTGTGCCAATAAAATACAAGTGCAGTTAATAAAAGGCAAAAGGAGAGGCTGGGTGAAATGGAGCAAACTTCTCTGCAGAAGTTTGCAGGCAGGGCTGTCTCTGAACGGCTGCATTCATCGCATATGTGGAAATTTAGGAGGGGATCCACTCCACGATTTCCCTGGGGACTTAAATATGTATGTATATATACATAAGCACGCATACATATATATATATATATGTATGTATGCGTATTTTTGTTAAAAAGACAAGTTACCTTCATTGAGAGGATGTCGAGGTGCAGGAGGCTCTCAGGAGATGAAGAGCTTGAATTGATACCCAAGTGTGGAAGAAACAGGAGCAATTTCCTTTACTTTCCACTCCTGCTATTGTGTCTGGTGCAGGGTTCAAAATAGTGTGATAATTAAAACCCAGTAAAGATGATGATGCTGTAAAGAGGAAATTGTGAAACCCTTGCGAACTCTTACAGCCCCCATGAACATATTTCATTTTGCGGTTCAGGGGAGTCTTTCCTTGTCTCCTTAAGCACCAAAGGGCCACATCCATAAAACGATTATTCATTTTCTGCTGCTGCTGGAGCTGACAGCATTTCATGTTGCATTACGACACCGAATCCGTAGCCTTGTCCTTAAACTGTCGTATCTTTGCAGGGCTGCATCAGGAATGCAAAATCATCCCAGGCGAGAGGTGGTGCAGGGAGCAGAACAGACACAGACCACGTTTGTGGTCTCACAACCCCACTTTGGGGTAAAGTGGGACGAGTTTGTGTGGACGGCTTCCATGGGTAGGCTGGGATGGAGGAAACCAGAAAACAACAGGCTGAAGGGAAGTGGGTGCTGAGAAGGCAGTGTAGGATTTTCCCAAGGTCCAGTAAGTTCAGGAGCCCAGTGGCTGTCTTGAGTCTGTGAGAACTGATGAACTTGGGACACCCAGAGTTGCCCAGAAATGTGCAAGACCATGAGTGCCATCAACATGACCACTACAAACAACACGCTGGGTGATCTGGACCGCACCAGCTCAGTAGCTGCTGTGTAGAAATGAAGACTACCAGCCGATATAGATGCCCGACGATTTGCTAGGGCTAAGGAGAATTATTTTTGCCAGTATCTTCCTGGGATACTGTGAGAAAGCCTGTGTAGACTATGCCAATGGATGGCTTAAGTGAGGTATTTATGGTCTGGTTTCCTAGATGCCACAAGCTGCTCAAACCTTTCACTACCTTTCTTGCCTTGCCTGCAAAATATACACAGAATAATGGGCTGCCATTGAGAGGGACCTGGACAGGCTGGAGAGTTCAGCAGAGAGGAACCTCATGAGGTTCAACAAGGCCAAGGGCAGAGTCCTGCACCTGGGGAGGAATAACCCCAGGCACCAGCTCAAAATAGAGGTTGACCTGCTGGAGAGCAGCTCCACGGAGAGGGACCTGGGAGTGCTGGTGGACACCATGTTGCCCATGAGGCAGCAGAGCCCTCGTGGCCAAAGAGGCCAAAGGGCTCCTGGCTGCATCAGGAGGACGTTGGCAGCAGGGCAGGGAGGGGATCCTGCCCCTCTGCTCAGCTCTGGGGAG
>JAVCKT010080703.1:0-14882 GCA_032273925.1 Rhynchotus rufescens
ACGTGAGGCTTCATTAAAGGAGTTGCATCTCAAACACCTGATGTGCGTGCATGATGGATGGATGGGTCTGAAGAAAAACAAGAAAAATTGGAGGGCAACCTATGTACTGTGAGCAGGAGTGAGAGCAAAAGACTCAAAATGTAGTGTTTTCCCTTACAGAAATAATTTTCATATAGTTCATAAAGGAGTGACTGTATTTAACTCTCTAGCTGCCAACTGCAGGAAACAATCTGGATGCTAAAGCTTTGACTGATAGAAAAAAGATGATTCTTTTTTAGGAGACTTTGCTGTTTTTTGACCAGAAAGAGTGAAAGTGATTAATATATTGGCCTGTTTTCTATTTTCTACAGTTCTTTAGTAATAATAGGAAGTGTCTTTTCATACCTCAGAAGTAGAGGTGTCTTTCTATCTGGCCATATAAACTGTATATGTAGTCTAGCTCCCTCAATGTGCCTTATTTCCTAATACAGCTTTTGTGCTGGGTAGAAAGAAATTAGAGAAGATACATATACAAATAAATATGAAGGCAATAGAGTGCATAATCTTTTTCAGCTTTATGCTTTACATGTGAAAGTTTGGGTGATGGATAATATTTTGGAAAAATATTATTGCTGTTATTTGACATCTTTTTCTTACAGATTTTCATGGCCTTCTGCTGCTTCTAGCCATTTGTGCTGATCAAGAAGTACCAATCTAAGAACATTTCAGTGTCAGAGATTGATAATTGTGCTAGTCTAGCTCTTGAGTTAGCTGCAAACTCCACAGTGTGAGTGCTCTTCTCGATTCAACGCCAATCCCTGGACTTCCGTGCTCGGCTGATAGACGGCACCCCCGTGCCCACGCCGTGTGTGGAGCTTGGCCCAGCGCCTCGGCTGAGCCATAACTCACTACCTTTTTGGTGAGGTAAAGCCTCAGCTCTAGATTTACAGCATCCTTATTCTACATGTGCAAGCCCTAGGGGCCCCGAGGTTCAAGGGCCGGTGCACTGGGGTGGTTCTGCTCTGCTTCGCAGTGCAGGCAGCGGGCAGGCTCTAAGTCCGTGCCAACTAGGAAGCCTTTCCTTGCATGTCTTTTGCCTGTTAAATGTCTCAGCTGATGCCATGATCAAGAAATCGAAGTGCAAGGGCAGGACAAGCTCTCTGTACTAGTTGTATTTCGTGGCTGTGCTGAGTTTATGTATGCCCAAGGAGGAAAGGAAAGGACAGAATCCCATTTTATGCACTGCTCTGCCCTTCACTCCTTGGTGTCGCTGTGAGACAGAATCTGTGTTTTCTCTCTCTAACTAGCTGGCATGATGGTATAGGAGCCATTAATATCAGGAGAAACTGAAGTGGGGCAGGGTCTCAGGTGGACAGCTCAGACCGGTGCTCATGGTGAAATCACCAACAGCAAGGCAGGGGAATATGGAAGTGAATTTGGGGATCTGAGACCTTTAAATATAATGTGAAATTATAAACTCTGTTCTCTAAGACCGACTTCCACAGAAACAACCTTGGTAAGTTTCTGCCACTAGCACAAGTGAGGTAGGAGAGGGACGTGCTGTCTACAAACTTCTCATGCTGTGCCCTGTGCCTGCATGTGCCTTTTGGTGATACCCAGGGACTGGGCACAGCCTGAACGTGGCCACGCTCTCCAGGAAAGCTCTTCTCTCCCATTTAAAGAACACACACAGCATTAAAAACAACTGTCTGCGTATTTGGGCACATTTGTAAAGTTTTTAATGTTTGGGGTTTTTTTTTGCTTTCCCAAATCCCAGGCCCCTCTCAGTCCTGTTTGATTCTCTGGCAGAACACGCATTCACGGCAACCATTAGAGCACATTATAGGTACGCTGCACCAGAGCCTGCTCCCAGTCAAGCCCTGAGAGACAAGATCAAGATCAAGTGAGAGCTTGAAGACTTTCCCTCACGTGATCTACATCAGAATTTCCCTCACAGGTCATGGCAGAGATTCCCAACAGCTGAGATGGGAGCAGTAAGTTAAGGCGTGAAGAGCAGCTCATGCCCCAGGTGTTTTTGTGCGTACCTCGGTGCTTATGAATGCATGGGCTTGCATTTCCTTGTTTGTGTCCAGCGAGCAGGGGAAAGCAGAAGGGATTTCTGAGTACTTGGCCTAGCTGTCTGTTTTGAAGAAGGGAGGGCTGTTTTACACTATACTGAGTTCTCCCGTAACATAAAAATACAGTGTTTTAATGAAGCTTTTGGCCTTTTTTAACAGAATCAAATCATATAAATTACATACTTATTTATATACATATATGCAAATATGAATATTCAACTTCAGATCTTTGATATCAGAGTGCTTTGAGTATTATATATGCATTATTCTTTGCTGTAGTTCAATTAATAATTTCATTTTGTGGTAATGGTAGAAGGCATCATTTGCTGTAAAATAATCTGGTGCAAAAATAACTTGAATTAAAAAAAAAAAAAAAGGAATATAATTAATCCATTGGCTTAAAAATGGTCTGGTAATAAGCAACTGGATTACTTGATAATGCAGCTCCCCAGAGCAGGTTCTGTAAGTGTGGCATATAAGATTGGGTACTGTCTCCCACAATAGGAAAATTAACTTCTTAGGACATTTGTTAAGATTATTAATAATCCAGACACGCTGGATGAAGCCAGGATTTTAAATACCAAGATTTTAAATACTCTGATGATCTTTTGTGATGTTTGGGGAAAAAAAACGCCTTGAATGAAAGTTGCTTCTATTGATAGACTGACCCCAGATAGATGAGCATGTGTGTGTTTTTTAGAGACCTAAAATTCCCATTCCCTAAAATGGGAATATCCACCACTACCCGCCTCGGCATTTATGTGAGGAGCTCCAGAAGAGCTCGCCTATGCTGGTATAAACTAGGGCCTTGCACAGATGGGCACAGTTTAATAGTGTCCCTTAGTGGAAGTGGCAGGTGGGCACGTTTCTCATCTAGCGATATGCAGGTTAACCTGTGTTCGCATCTTACAGAGGACCTGCTCATCATCCTTGCAGCGGTCGCAAGCAAATCTGTTTTACTCCACCTTTCAAGGGTAGGAATGTGATTGAGTGCCGTGTATGATATTAGATGTAGGAGCCCACTGGGTTAACGGGACTAAACGCAACAGTTGAGCTCAAATGATTGCACCTCATGCAACATATTCCTGATTAATATTTTTTTAAAAACACTGACCGTTGGTAATCAACACTTTATTCCAAAGAATTTGCTGTATAACGCAACTAGAAAAGCAATTATTCAATTTGGGCAAGATTCTGGTCCTCTTACCATGATGCTTCTTGAATAATCCCACCGAAGTCATTTATGTTAAATGCTATTTTGCATGGCAAGTAGGACAGAATTTTTCCCCATTTTTTTTTTTTTTTAATTTAAGAAAGTATATTACATTGTGTAATGGAAAGTAGATTTCATACAGCATTTTTTGAAACCCAGTATTTCTCCTTTGGATTTTCCTTGCAAATGTGAGGTACTTAAAATGCATCTTTCTGCTCTAGCCTCTTTTTGCTGAATTTTGGTTGATTGATCTCCTTAATATAATCCTGTCAGCAGAAATACATTGCAGTAAGTAAACGTTGCCCTTTAACTCAAAGCCTCACAAGTGATGAGTTTTTCAAGGGATCAACAGCAGTTTTGCTGATGAAACGTAGTCTTCCATCAGTGCAGGCTTGGACAGCAAACAAATGTTACACTGGGGTGTCTACTTGTGATTTTGTTGCTAGTTTTGTTGCTACCTATGTGAGAATCATCATTGCTTTCTGAACTTCACTGTATGGTTCACATGTGAACCATGAAACCTATATGAGAAAAGAACCAGCTCAAAAGGTTCAAAGGATTTGACCTAAGGAATGGATAGTAAAGCTTTTGTAACAGAGCCAGGAGATGTACTGAGGTTTCTTAGCTATATTTGATGCTGCTTGTAGAGCCCTGACCTGCTGAGTTTAAGCACCTTCTCTCTGCCTTGCACTGAAATAAGAATCTTTCTTTTCCAGCACTGAGCGGGTTAGTTATTCAGCACTGGGTGCATCCTCCTCAAAGGCTTAATTTAGCCACTTCAGGTCTCCTGAGACCCATCTGGCATGATGGAAATAAGAACAGCAGAGTATATCTTATGGTTAGTATTGAAAAGCTAAGCATGGTCTGTTACCTTCTCTCGCCTTTGACTCGTCCATCTGCCAGAAGGTGGAGTTCTCCCTTCTGCATTTTAGGGCTTGCCTTGGAAGAGGGGAACGAGCTCATGATTTGTGGAAAATACACTTGGAGCTGCCTCTGTTATGGCAGGAAGAACATGGGCAGGGTGCAGGTAGCCTTAGTAAAACTGTGGGGGGAAAAAACAGAGTTGAGGTTGCAAAACGTGCACGGGGAACTAGTTCCCGTGTTGAGGGCCGTTCTGAGCCCCGTGCTGCCCGGTGCCTCGCTGCCGGTGTGAGGCGGGCCCACGGCACGCTGCGTCCTTACGCAGGGAGGCTGCCTGCAGAGCTTCCAGGTGCCGGGCACGCTGCAGCCCGCGCTGCCTCTTGAAGCACCTCTCCGTTTGGGGACAGTTGTACAACTTCCAGTTCAGCCGTGGCCACAGTGCCGCGTTAGGTGCCTCTGCAGGGGAGCTGGTTAGACCGGCTCTGCCTCCAGCGAGGGCTGAGTTGTGTCCATGATCACGGGAGAGCGGCAGGGCTGAACGCACAGCAAAGACATTCGTGATTTCAGACCTTCCCATAGCATGCAACAGGCTGTAAGAAGAAAATCACTTCTAAGCAGAAGGTCTAATGACAGATTTTGACTCAACAATCACAGCATTAAAGGCAATCACTATAAAATAACCTCCCACATAAAAACTGTGATTAAAATACCATTTACAAATAGTGCTGTTACTGTTGCCAGTTACATGCAAGTACATATAACAGTCCTGTACAGATGATTTTCAATCTGAAAAAAATCAATGTCTAAATTTTCATCATCTTTTCCCCTTTTCTGTCTTTTTCTCTCAGTTTCATCTGCTTTTACTCTGTGTTTTTAATGAAAGGCAACGCTCAAGGGAGATGATGTCTGGCCTGGTGCCTCAGAATAACTGGCACCCGCTCCCGAGGGAAGTCTTCCTCCACAAAGATAAGTCTGATACTCCACATTTTTACTTCTAAATGATCTTCTTCCATCAGAAAGCAAAATTCTTTTCAGAAGAAATAATTTTGTACATTTTTGGTTCAGAAGGCTCTTACAAGCAGTCTCTTTAAAAAGCTAGGAGAACAGTATGTTCTACTTCATTTTTTCAGCTGAATGAAAGCATATTTATTTGGTTTGACTTGACGCCTGTTGCCCTCGAGCTGGTGTGCTGCCTTAGAGCAGTTGCAGTGTGGCTATTAGAGGCTCATTGCTTCTCCTCCATAAGCAGATTCCCTCTGCAGTCTGCATTTCTTAGTGCTGCAGTTACGGGATGAGCTCCTCATAGGTTAGAGTAATGTAACTCAAGTGGTGAGTGGGTCTGTGTGAAAGAGGCTCCGGGAGAAAGGAGGAATATTTTGAGTAGTTCTGCCAAGAATCCTGACTCCTGCAAGCTCAGGGAGTCATGAGGCGTTTGAGTTACAGCTCCTGTGAGAGCAGAGCAGGCAGGCGCTGAGACAGTATGAAACCTGTCTTGGGCTCAACAAACTGAAAATTCTTTAAATGTAAACTACAGTTTTTGATATTTCTGTATGAAATACCTCTTGAGATTAGCAGGCTTTTTCATATGAATAAATATTTCCTAATGATCTCAGCACATGACTATAGGCAGTTGATTTGAAAGAAGGGATTTCATGAGATTTCCCTGTCTGTTCTGCAGATGCCGAGGGTTTAGATAAGCACCTGAACGTCCATGTGCGTATCCAAACTGCAGCAACCAGTGTGTGAGGTTCACCCGTCGCGGGTGCTTTGCCCAGCTGGGTTTGCAGAGCCGCTGGCGGCCAGGGCTAGGGCTCGCTGGGTGTCCGTGTTGGCTTCGTTACAGGAACCCAGTTCATGACGTGGCGACGTTACGCTGCTGCGGAGAAATGTTATGTCTTTATGCTGCCGTATGTGATCTGAGCTCCTTCTCTACAGCTGTGTATCCAAGAGTAACGGGTGGATATGAAAATACATTTTACATTATTGAGCTTTGAATAACGTTAAGTGCTCATGTTATCTGTGAAAACACCTGCTGGCAAAGCCTGATATTCTTCATTGAAGTAGAGATAAGAGCCTAGTATAGCATATGGATGTTTTGAGAGATGCAGTGAATCACACTGGCTTTCCTTCGGACTACATCCTTAGCTGAGGTAAGCTAAGATCAGCTGAGAATCTTACTTGTTGTTCCAAAATAAATAGGAGCATCAGTTGAATTAGGCTGGTTTATATCTGTTTATTTTCTTAAATTGGCATGGGCTTGTACCACTGATCGGTTCTGCACTGCTTATCAGCCTTTGTGAAAAGATAAATGTTTTTCTTAGATCTTTGCTGATTAGAGCTGATGCTCTTAGCTTATTTCTGCTACCATGCCCTTCCTTTGGTGTACGTGTTTCCTGTGACTCTGTTTGCAGGAGCCTTGGGAACTCCCCTGCATGCGGGAAGTATTTCTTTAGGCTCATACCAAGGTGAGGAGAGAGAGTGGTACAGAAGTAAACGTCGCTGTTTCGCTGAACATCAGCCACTGTGTGAGCATCCTCCCTCCTTCCTTCGTGAGCCCTTAGCCTTGACGGGACCAGACCTTTGCCACTTGGTCTCCATCTCGGCAGGCTTCTCTGCTGGCTCTCCACCAGATAGTTGAGGCAAGAGAAAATAACAAGTCTCACTTTGCACAAGTCTGTCAAGTCCCTAACACACAGCTAGGGATCTCTGGCAGGCAGATAGCCTGTTCCTTGGGCTTCGAGTCTGTGCTACGGAAGTATCTGTATTGATTCAAAGAAGGTGCTATTTGCGAACTTAAATTTCAATACATTTTTATGTGTGTGTTGCAATGTGCCTGAAACAATTATTACTAATTAAAAAAAAAAGCACCTCAGTCATTTATTTCTTTTCCAAGGAAAAGAAGCTTTTGAAGCTTTGCTTTAATAAGATTATCAGTTCTCTAGCTGCCACTCAGAGATTAAAAATTGTTTTCATTAAATATGTGGATAGATGTTCATAATAAAAAGGTAGTTGATTCCCAAGGAAGTCATCTATGACCATGGCTCCAGGCCATGACACAGGTTAGAGCTCCTCCCTGTTGCTTTCAGTGGGCTCATGGGCTGGGCGAACGTGGCTCCTGTCAGAGACCGTGGCCAAGCTCTGGCTGAGCTGAAAGAGCACCAGCACTGCAGCATGTGTACCAAGAGCCAGAAGGCTGGGACCTGTGAGCATGCCCTTAAAGGGCTTTTTCCTTCGCCTCCTTTCATCTGCATGACACGCAGGGCAAGGGAAGGGCATTCCAGTTTCAAGCATCAAATGTAGACACTGGCTTGGTCTCTGGCATTATCTCGGGAGGTCACCTTAAGGAAAAGCCTGTACTAACACAGCAGACAAGCATGGTCATGAGCTCTGCTGTGAAGGTATCCATAGGGTTAAGTTTTCAGCACTGTTCTGGTCTTGGCCCACAAACTTTCTCATGGATAGTTCTTGGCAAGTTTAGGAGGTTGATATGTCCAGGAGCTGTTCCCAGTAAATAACTTGGATATGGCCTTTCCTAAGGGGTGGAAGAGTTCAGCTGTATGGACACAATTTGTGTCATGCTACTTGGCCTTAGTGCTAGACAGCAGTATAAATGTATTTTTTAAAATAAACACTGTTTATTATAAACACCCACAGAAGTGACTAATGTTAGAGAAAGTGAAATTCTGCCCCACCCCATTTTGGATTTGAAATGAAAGAAAAAAGTGCAAAACCCTTAAGCAAAGTGTCCTTGTGTTTCTATATACTCTATTTTTACAATTATCAAACATATTAATTATCATATAGGAATGCTGTTCACTATCCAGGACTGAAAAAGATCTTGGATGCATCACTGCAAATTCCCATTTACTGCTTCATTAAGGGGCCTAGTGTCCCAAGGTCTTCTCAGTTACACCATGTGAAGGTGACTGTAAGCACAGGGTATTACCAGTGGTCCCTTTACTGTGACAGATTAGTCCTAATAAGGATCAGTCTCCAGCTGTAGCTGACAGGAATTATCTCTCTGTGGCTGGTACCTGACATTTCCATATTCATTTCTAGCTCCCAGGGGATGCAAATGATGATGCTGGTTTTGTGCTGTGAGCAGCAAAGATGCAGTGTGATTGTTAGGTCTTGGTATAACGTTAAATATTTTCAGCCATACACCAGCCCTCATTAGTTTAATATGTTTTTTACAAGACACTAATCATAGTGTAATTAGTATTATTTATCAATGCTTTATCATTTTATAGCATCAGCAATTAAGTATGTTTTGTAGATGTTTGGTAATACAGATAGGACATATAGATGAAGACACATGATTTCATTAGCATGAAAGGGAACTCAGGAAATCTTTTTCTTGATCAAACTTCACTAAGTCTGTGAATAACATCAACTATGACACAACCATGAAAAAAAATCACACTTCTGTCATGTTTTATATATGAGAGGCCTACTACAATATTGGAGCTGTGTATTAGCTGAATCTGTGTAAAGCAAATGTAGATATGTAGATAGTAGCAAGTAGATGGAAGTTTTGAAACCCTAGTAGTAGCAAGTGTATTTAAACAACCAGGTTGGAGAACAGAAAAATATTTTAGGAGATGAGAGGAAAAGAGAAGTTAAACAATTCAGTAGGGAGAGTTCCTCAGAGGTCAGTAACATAGACCACGTTTGGCCGGGATGGGGGGAGGCGGGGAAGGAATCATAGACATCAAGGTAAACAGAAAAGGCCTGAAATACAGCATGATTTTATGAAAAATACAGCATGCCAGCATAACCCAAAAACATGTTGCTATCGATTTTATACACAAGGGAAATGCAATATATCTCATTTTGATAGACTTCAAAAGGGCATTTTTGATGCTGTGCCAAAATCGATCATCTGCAGAGGTGGAGAAGAGTATGGCTAGCAGAAGATTTGAAAGGTGTTTATGGAACCCAACACGAAGGCAAAGGCAGTGTGTTGTGCTGCAAGGGGAGGGACTGAGCTAGAGAAAGATGTGTGCGGGTTCTGCAAGCATCAAACTCAAAGCAGTGTTGTTCCATGTTTTTATTAAGGCTTTTGGCATAGGAAAGGAGTTTGCTAGGAACATATCCTTGTTACACAGAGATAAAAAACAGCAGAATAGGGAAAGGAATTGCTATACCTTAACCAAGAATAGGGCAGTTTTAAGGACTGGAGGAGGAGAAACCTAGTAGAAGTCAGAAGGGCAAAGCAGTATGCATTCAAGAGGAACATTGCAAAAGAAAAAAAAATCATATATAAGCTAGGTACTAGTCACTGGAAAGGAAATGAAGAGGGATAGTGTTTTGAGAAGGTATTTGAACACAGAAGCCTATGATCCAGCAAAATGATGTAGACAGGAAATGTCAGTGATGTCAACACAGGTATTTTCTATTCAGTAAAAAACCTGATGAAGAAACTGATTCCCTGCAGTCGGAAGGATTAGTCCAGATTCAGACTGGAACTGGTGCAGAGGAAAGCTGCCAATTTCTGCATGCAGGCAAACAAAAGAATTCCCCTTTGTTTAACCTTGCAAAATGAAGATTGAGAGCAGATATGATTTAGTTTTGTTAAGGCAATGGGAATGTACACCAGGTGTAGAGAAAAAGCCACTTAAACGTCAGGAAAATGTGAGCACAGCAGCTAGGGACAGAGTGCAGAGGGAAGGGAGAATAGTGAGTATGAGGATCGAGGGAACAAAGGTTCCCTCATAGAGGAGGAGGCGAGGGAGCATGGTTACTCAGTCCTGAAAGGCTAGAGAGAGATACGATGGCTCCCTAAGTCCAGTGGAGAAAGGGGGAAGAGGGAGAGCCATGATCCAGAAGGAAGAAAGAGCTCGTTAGGCCAAATGAAGGCATGTAAAGCGGCTATATGTACATTTGGGGTGGGAAAAAGGAGGCGTTTCTGTCCTTCCCCGGCTCTGGAATATGCACCTGGGCACAGAGTAACTGTATGTGTGTGTGAGGACAGGTGGGAAGGCAACTTTCCTGTTTCCAGTGATTACAGTGGCATGGCTGCCTGAACAGCAGGGAACTGGATTCAAGGGAACCAGGAAGTTCCCCTCAGCCTGATATTACTGTGATTTTATTTTATTTTATTTTTTTTAAGAAAAACACCAGATCCAGAAATGCCTGTATTACGAGGTCTCTCTCTTAGCTCCTCCTTTCTAGCATTTGCCATTTAAAATAACCAACGTATTCTGTTTGCCAAAGAGCAAATGCATCCCCTGAGCTGCATTGGCATGTGCTTAAGATGGGCATTTTTACTTGCATCTGACTTCGGCAGTCGCTGGAGGAGGAGGAGATTGTGGGAGCAGATAAGGGCACAGGGAATGAATACTGATGAAGGCTTCCTGTGGCCTTCCCATATTGAGGGGAGAGTGTGAAAACCCACCGGGCAATCTGAAATGCAAATGCTAGACTCAAGGTGTTTTGGTTATTCATTGCCGCTGAGCAGGGCACTGTTGGAGCCTGACTTTTGTTCTTATTTCCTCTGATGCTTTGACAGGAGTTGAATGTCATTTTGGGGGCAGCAAATGTGGCTCATTCTAAGGTCTGTTTAGAGTCCCCAGAATAAAGGAAAGCTCTTAACCAAGGTAAGCCTAGCAAACATAATTACAGGGAAGACAATGTGAGCGACCCAAGATAGTGAGAGCAGTAAACGTTCACATTAATTTTAGGTGAATTTGGCTTAAATAAATTAGAGTGAAGGCAAATTACAGAATCAAATTCACGGATGCTGTATTTGTATTAACGTATCTGATCACTGAGTGTCTTTCAAAATAAGTCTTTTTACACTACCCAGCAGAATTGCCTTTATTCTGGATTTTCAAGGCATGTAGCCAGGGCAAGTTAGATGGAGAAGAACCAAAACCAATGTTTTGACACCTTATTTCAACTTGCTTTATAGCTGATCTGAAGTGAAATGCTAAATGATTTTAGAGGCACTGCTAAAGTGATAGAGGAAAGGAAAGCCTCAAGGGAACATAAACAATGAAGAGTCAGAGTGTAGGTCAGAAACTTGAATACCATGTTTTTGTCACACACAAATGTTACAGTGACAAAGTAGTAAGAGGGCAGAAGGGAATGGGATGAGATATTGGAAAATGAACTGGAAAAGAAAGCTGAAAATTCCAGCATCCCAGAAAGTTTTGGCAAATGCCCAATTTAATTAGCTTTTAACAGCAGTCAGCATTAACAAAACTGAAATTGATGTTTAAAAGAAGTTGCTAGAGATGCTTAAGGATACATAACTCTAGTACAGATGTGAGTATTGAGTGGAACTGCACTGATCCATTAGAAACCCCCTTAATATTCTTTTTCTGGTCCATTAAACAGAGGTTTTAAAGATGTCCTAAGTGTTGTTACTACTAAAAATATAATTATAGGTATTAAAATAGTTATTATGGAAGCTTTAAATTAGCAACAGGAATAAAAATGCATCTGTAAATCAAATACATACATCCGTTTCTCTCTGTTAGAAAACATTTTGTAGAAAGAGAGGCTAAGTTATGCTGTGCTTTCTGATCTCAGAGGGAAAGAAGTTCTCTCCATTGACCTCGCATTCAAATATAGCAACAGGCTAGTTTACAGCTTTGCCATGGGAAATGAGTGGGGTGGTGAGCGCCCGAGATTGCACTTGTCTTCTCACTGGTAATATAAATTTCAAAAATCTTTATTGGCAAGGTACTGCACGCCTGTGATGCCCAAGGTAATACCGAAGTAGATCAAAGGGATCGAAGGATTTGTTTGCAGGTATGTGGCCACGCAGCGCCTGCGCGGCGCTGGCCGTGGAGAAAACCCTTGTTTGAGGGGAAAAAGGGGAATAGCATTAAAAAAAAAAAAAAGGCAAATCAACATTTTATGTCTGATTTCAAAACTACATCTCATTTTTTTTTTTCCCTAAATTATAAAACAGTAAATAGCGGAAGTTTTAGTGTCTCAACTTGGCCCTTGATTGCATTTCTTGTACTGTACATTTTTGATAGGTTTTCTGGCGTATTTCAGATTTCTTTTACATTTGATGTATTTTGCGTGAGAGGGTCTTTTTCACTTTGGATACTAGAGATGGGAACTTTGTGCAATGTGTCACCTTTTTGCAGAGTACATGAAGGAATTGTGAAGCTTTGAGTGGAAGTGAAAGTTTCAGTTAAGAGTTTTCTGATTGGAAAATCTTCCTCTTGGGAAGAGGAAGAGATTTAATTGCTGTAAAGGCTTTAACCACCCCTTGAAGGTGTTGCAGAGCCAGAGCCGCGCTGGCCGGCAGTGCTCGTGGCTCTCGAGGGCGGCCCAAGGCAAGGCCAGGCCCAGCGGCGCAGGAAGGGCCGGGCCGGGCTCTGCGCTGACTCCGGGCATGGGTGAGCTAGGGTGGCCTGGAACCTGTTGGGCAACTTTGGAAAGGGCGGCTGGAAGCCAGCGGAGAAGCGTGCAGGGGGAAGCCCTGCGAGCGAGGCCCTTCCCAGGGCGCCTCCCGGATCCGGGTGCAGGGTCCCACCGGCCTCCCACGCACTGCCTGCCCGGCCCGCTACGTTCCCACAGGGCCGGCACAGCGGAGCCCTGTCCGGAGTGCTGTGTTTATCCGCACCCCTTCAGTGCGGCCTGGAAGCTCCTCTCCGGACCAACGCCTCCATCTCCCGCTGCCCGAGGCAAGTTGGATGGGCCTGGCTTAAGCTGAAGCAAGCACAGACAATTTGCATGTGCCTCCCACTCCTGCTCTCCCAGATTCCCTAGGACGGCTTTGCATAGCCGGGCGGTATCCTGGCAAAGCTCCCTCCTGTGCCTGGATAGCGCCCGCAGCTACTGCTGCCTCCCCTTCGCTCCCGTGCAGAGGAGACTCTGAAAGGAAAGTGACAATGGAAACTGCTTTTTGCAAAGTGTGAAAACAGCAGAGCAATTACTGAATTTTTGCAGCTGCCTTGGGTAACCTATTTGGCAGTAATTCTGACAGGAATGCCAGAGTGGAAGCGTTACAGGGCAGGCAATAGCTGCTTTGGAGAAAGGAGAGAGGCAGGCAGCGCTGTCTGGCTCCTTTGCAGAAGCAGACTGAAAAACGTGAGGGAACCATTTGCAGGTGGCAGGAGCTGATCTGCTGGGACAGGTTAAGCAAGTCAGCCCCAGCTTTGCGGATGGGGCCGTCATGGTGAGAAAAGGAGACGTGAGGGCTCCTGACACAGGCACCGCTGGCACCCCTGTGCGCTGGGGAGCACAGCAGCAGCCGCAGCTCTGTGGGGAGCTGGGGGACGAAGTTGGCTCTGGGCACTCTTTAAGGCATCGTGTGGGCCCCACGGAGCTCATGGTGGCACAGGAACAAGACACAGGTTTTTTAGGAATGCTGTATTGACAAGAAATTACTTACAGCAATTCTAAAGTCTGAACAGCTGCTGAAGGGATCTCCCCGATCAGCTGCAGGGCTGTGGTTTGTTTTTGTTAGAACTGGGAGTGCAGTCCAGTAAGAGTGATGTTTTTGAAGAGTGTAGAGTGAAAAGTAAGGGCAGAAGTGAGGTCTGTAGTTACCGTGAATGAACCAGCCACAGGCAAACAGAATGGCCACAAAAGACCTTTGAAGTTGCTTAGCTGCCAGTACATGGGTTCCTTGCATGGGGAAGAGAGTACTCGTTGAAAGCAGAACTGTTATATTACCACTTTATCATGCCAGCTCCAAGAAGGGATGACATGTGTAGTGGTCAAACATGATGGATGGGCAGGGTGAGGCTGCCCTGGAGGTGTGAGCAGCCACGTTGCTCTGAACTGAAGCAGGAAATATGTGTCAAGACCTCATGTATGTAAAGGCTTATGGAAGGCCTTTCCCTCCTGCTCCACTGCTCTTCCAACTCAGACATGTTTTGAAAGACTTAAATGTGAGAGCAGAAGGCCTAGAATCATAGAATCATAGAATGCTTAAGGTTGGAACGGACCTCAGAGGTCATCTAGTCCATCCAGGTCATTAATGAATAAGTTGAACAGGACCGGACCAAGGATTGATCCCTGGGGGACACCGCTAACTACAGGCCTCCAACTGGACTCCGCGCCACTGACTACCACTCTCTGCACCCTGCCACGGAGCCAATTCCTAATCCACCTCCCCGTCCACTCATCTATCCCACACCTTTGGAGCTTGCCCAGGAAGATGCTGTGAGGGACGGTGTCAAAAGCTTTGCTCAAGTCCAGACAGACGACATCCACCGCTCTGCCCTCATCTATCCACCCAGGCACTCCATCATAGAAGACGATCAGGTTAGTCAAGCATGATTTCCCCTTAGTTCCATCACTTTTCTGGGGATGGAGGTGAGGCTCAACTGCCTGAAGTTGCCCGGGTCCTCCGTATTGCCCTTTTTTAAAACCGAAGTGACGTTGGCTTCTTCCAGTCCTCTGGCACCTGCCCCGTTCTCCAGGACCTTCCGAAGATGATGGCAAGCGGCTCGGCTATGACATTCGCCAGTTCCCGCAACACTCTGGGGTGCATCCCAGCAGGGCCCATGCATCTGTGGGTACTGAGTTTCCTTAGGTGCTTTCTGACCCACTCTTCCTCTACCCAGGCCAAGCCTTCCTCTCCACAGCTCTCTTGTGTCCCTAGGGCCTGGGATTCTGGAGGGCTACCCCTGACAAACACCGAAGCAAAGGCGGCATTCGGCAGCTCTGCTTTCTCTGTGGTTTTCTTAACCAGGGTACCCTCCCCGGTCACTAGTGGACCCACGTTCTCCTTGACCTTCCTTTTGGTGTTAATATATTTGAAGAAGGCTTTCTTGTTA
>JAVCKT010080742.1:0-11010 GCA_032273925.1 Rhynchotus rufescens
GTGATTCTGCCCCTCTACTCAGCTCTGGTGAGGCCGCACCTCGAGTACTGTGTGCAGTTCTGGGCTCCCCAGTATAACAGGCATATTGAGCTTTTAGAGAGGGTCTAGCGGAGGGCAACTAAAATGATTAAGAGACTGGAACATCTCTCATATGAGGAAAGACTGAATGAATAGGGCCTGTTTAGCTTGGAGAAGGCTGTTTATCTGATTAATATATATATAATAATAATAAAATAATATTATTAATATAATATGGAGGGGGAATATGGGAAGGTTGGGAGCCAGTTCTTAGTGGGGGCAGAGGAAATGTGTAGAAGTTGAAACACTTCCATCTCCATACAAGAAAGAACTTCTTCACCGTGAGAGTGATAGAGTCCTGGAAGAGGCTGCCCAGAGAAGTTGTAGTCTCCTCTCTGGAGGTCTTCAAATCTGCCTGGATGCCACCATGTGCCATATGTTGTAGGAGCAGGGGACTTGGAGCAGGGGACTTGGACTAGATGATCTCTAGAACTCCCTTCCAACCTTAACCATTCTGTGATTCTGTGATATAAATCTGTACGTATCGTAACAAATAAAGCAATCCTGTAATCAGAGCATATTTAGGAACCAATGTAAACAGTTTAAGTTATAGGTACTAGCCTCCTAGCTTATGGCTTTTTTTTTTTTTTTTTAGATATTCATATGTCATATGTCATACGTTCTTGCTTCACAGAATGGAGTCCATATAGAGGCAAGTTTGTAAGGAGAAATGTTCAGGGATTTGATTAGGTCATATTTCATCTTCTTATATTTCAACTTCTCTATAGCCAAGCTGTCATAAAGTGGTGGCTCCACTTACTAAAGCTCATTGATTTTTAGTTAGGTGGAATTGCTATCAATAGAACTGATTAACCAATTCTTTCAGAGAATCATTCATTGAGTGCATAATGCATAAAAATCACTGGCCTACTAGTTGAAATGGCTTCAAACAGTTGAAATGGCTTCGAACTGAAGCATCGGAAGTTCCACAGGAACTTAAGGAAGCATTTCTTCACTGTGAGGGTGACAGAGCACTGGAAGAGGCTGCCCAGAGAGGTTGTGGAGTCTCCTTCTTTGGAGATCTTTAAAACGCGCTTGGACGCAGCCCTGTGCCACGTGCTCTAGGTGACTGTGTGTGCAGGGGGTTTGGTCTAGATGACCTCTGAGGCACCTTCCAACCTTAAGCATTCTATGATTCTATGATAACACCAATTTCTGTTCAAATAATGAGTGATCTTGAATGTCTGATTTTATAACAGGTCTCAGCAAGTGAGATGACAAAACTGAAAATAAGTCTAAAGCTATCCGATCTTTCAATAGTTTTGCTGAAAAAAATCCTCTCTAAATTAAATATTTTCAAAATAAACTTCAATAGAAGAGGCTAAAATAAGCATGCTAACCAGGACATATCAACAAATCTTTTATTAATAATAACAATTAGTTTTCCTCAGATACGTGCTTAAAAAAAAAATCAAAAACTTCTTTGTCCCCATTTGTTCTTTAGAGCATCATTATTTTTATAAAGTCAGTGCTAACATATAGCTAGTGAAGCTCGCAGCCAATCCAGAAAATTTGAAGTTGACCATTGTCCTCACAGATATTATTCCCACAATTAGTTAATCATATATCAATCATATACTGTCATTTAATCTTTACACACTTCACACACACCTCTAAAAATAGTGCAAGTCTCCTGGAGAAAACCAAAGTAGAGAAAATGAAGAAATAATGTTTTTAACATGTTTTTCAAAATAATTTGACATATGGATAATTAACTAACAATAATACGAAAGCTAGAAAGCTAGAAACTAGCTAGCTTCATTCATACAAAATGTACTGTTCTACTTTATAACTATTTCCCTATGCCATGTCCCTACGTCCAATAAAAATCTTGAATTAATGCTTACCTTTTTACCTTCCTAGCTGGCAATAAAATTAAGGTATTAGGATTTAAGCAAATGTTCTTGGGTGAGTCAAAGCTTGTAACTAGTGTTTAGATTTCATTTTGAAAAGCCCTTACTCTGAAAAAAATCCAAGGTCATCTGTATATAATTACCATACTTTTATGTATTCTCAGCTCCATGTTACAATTGAATGGAAATACTTGCCAATCTCCTGGGATCTCAGAAGAGGATTTTCTAAAGTCCTACGAGAGAATCATTTAATTCTGTCAAACAGAGAATACAAGGAAATAGCTCTGTCTTCACTGAAACCATGAAAATGATCTTTTAAAGAAACCTTGAATGCATTTGATCAGCTGTATCAGAAGACACATCCTCGCCACAAAGAGCTATTTCTTCCAGTGTGTTCCAGTGACTTCAAAAACCTAATTATTTTCAACACATGGTTTTTTTTTGTCTGAGTAAATTAACCTTTAAAAGTGCTGGTTATCTTTAAGTCACAGATTCAGTAGAGTAAAGCACTCTCATGCTTAGAGGTGCTGAGCAGAGATAAACCTTTTTCACTTTCAAGGTTTCTCAACAGGGATCTTTTATGCCCTGTGATGGAGCAATGAGCATTGGGAAACTGTGGCTGCCACTGCAACTGTGGTGATGAGAAGTCAACACTTAATGCAGTAATGGGACACCTCACCACTACCCTCTGCAGAACTCACATGATCCTTACTCTCCTCCAACTCCATTAGAGCGGTCAGATGCCTTCTGCAAAACGTCCCGTCAGCCCATGGACACCATATACACCCCCTGGGCTAGGCAATGGTATCTCCAAGATTACAAAGCTGCCAGAATGAGACCACCAAGTTGCCTTGACAACTGACATAATCAGGCACTAATTTATTTTTTTTCTCATGGAATCTCGGGTTGCAGGTCTTCTCCTGAGGTTTGCCCTTTGCACTCCAGCTCTTTCGAAATTCATACACAATCACACTGAGGTCCTCACTCATTCAGGACCTTAAAGTAGATTTACCAGTAACTTTCTCTAAAGTGAAAACGTCTAAAATATCCAAACAACTTTGCACTTTGAAAGGTAGGTTTTAATATAACATAAACAAGAACTGGAGAACTTTATAATAGCTGGCTTAAAATGAAGTATTAATATATATTTTCTAAAAAAGTATTTGTCCTCATTCATTGCCATCTCACAGGATAGACGATTTCCTCCTGTTCCCTACCTAGCAGTTTACAGCAGTCTTCTGTTTGTCAGTGAAATCTAAACAGTCCCCCTTGGCCCACTGAAAGATTTTCTCTTTTCCGTTACATTTGAGTTGCAGTTGTGCTTCCTCCTTCTTGCATTTTTATCACTGTGTGTATGTAATCCCATAGATTGCTTCTCTCAGCACCAACCTCATCTTTCTTCTGAAGTTTCCTCCTCTTCAAGGACTGAGCGCTGCTCTCATGGAAAGCTCAATCTTACTCCTGCTCCAGAGAGACAGCTATAGAGCACAGCAACTGGAATAGGGCAGCCCTCTCCTTTCTTCTCTTCTGTACATTTTACGCTAAGAATCCAGTGCTTTCTGACAAAGCTCTTGGATATACTGTACATGGGTGGTTTACTCTTTAATATCAAATTTACTTATTTAAGGATTCTATTATACATGATTTTCATTTAACAGATTGATACAGAAATGTACTTAAGCCTGCAATACAAATACAAATTGCTCTGTGAAAGTACGGCAATTGAATCACAATACAAATGTGATTCCTATTACTTGTCTGTATAAAATGCACACTGTTATGACAACTGTGCTTACCCTTCTTTCCATTCCTCCCTGAGCTTTATGAGCACATTCTTTTTGCATATTTTCTCAGTGTTGAGGTTTATTGGTCAGTCACAAAAGTGTCATGTAACATGAAGGTGAACCAACAAATTACTTACAATTGTTACTTGCTTAATGCAGACAAATTTTAATGACTCCACTAAGAAAACTCCAGTACAACAATTCTTTAATAATATTCCATTTCCTAAAAGAAAACAACAACAACAATAACAAATCATCTGCATAGATTCGGTGCTATTCTTCTCTCATTGCTTTGGACAGATGTAAAGCAATTCTTGCTCTTTTGTTTATTTAAGAACTCCTGATATTTCTGAAAAAAAAAAAAATCTATCATCATGTTAGAAACTACTTCTTTTCTAAGTAAACACTTTCTTTTCAATGTTGTTTTAATTCTTCGTCTTCCATTTCGTTCCTTTCAGCTACATAACATCTTTTTTTGTACTGACATTCTTGACGCTGTTGAACTAATTAATTGATTTACTTCATTTGTCTAAAATTAAAGAAAAAGACTAGAACAGACATTGTCATTCAAATGACCCTTCATACCTCTCCAAAAGAGGCCCAAAAATCTAAGGCTTATATTTTGTGATCCATGAGAAAGATTCATTATTCAGAAAATAAAATATGTTTAAGAAATACAAATAGTTACTTTTGTTCCAATTAAAAACTTTTTTTTTTTTTGGTAATAACATTTATGTAATGGTTAAAGTTGTAGAAGCTTTGATAGCATGTTAGCTTCAGTGAAATCCTGTAGGAGATCGAAGCTGGTTACAAGAACTGACTCAATATGAGTTTATCACCTTGCCCGTTTATTGCAGACTCCAGCACACTTTTATGCAGGAAACCCATGCCCCTGATCTCCAATGAGGATTTGACATGTTCTCTTCTTATCCCTATCTTGCCACCGTCTCTGGGGCTGGCATCCGATCCTTTGTAAGTTTACCTATAAGGTCACAGATACAATACCTTTTGTGCCTAAAAGCAAGTGCGCCACAGTTACTGTCCAATCAGCTTCATGGTCACGCAGCAGCTGCACAGCTGCTTTTGTTTTTGGTCCGCTGACGGAACAAGTACACTGTCGGCCTTGAAGTTAGTTACCTACTAACAAGGCATCCTGCCTGCTAATAGACACTGTACGGCCATCCTTGGAGCGGGCCCCTACAAAATCCCAGCTTAAAATGGATCTTTAAGGGTAGAACTGCCAGGATCCCATCAAACACTTCTAATGTTTAAATTTTGTGAAACCGCAGTAAAAGATAAAATAATAAAAGACATCTCTTTAGATCTGTGGTTGTGAGATGTATTAAATAAAAAGCATTGACAGTATTGCCCTGTGCCACATGCTCTAGGTGACCCTGCGTGTGCAGGGGGGTTGGACTTGATGACCTCTGAGGTCCCTTCCAACCTTGGGCATTCTATGATTCTATGATTCTATATGTCTTCTGATCCACAATGTTCCTGTAAGGTAGATCTTTACACACACTTTTTTTTTTCTTGTCCAGAATTTTTACAGAAATTTAGTAGCTTCTTATATTGAACAGACTTCAACCTATCGAGTTCTCTCTGCCATCTCAAAGAATGACTTTGAATCTGATTTCTTCTGTTAGTTTCTGCACTTCTATTCTGTTGAAAACTACTCACTTTCTCTGCTCTTCAGTCATTAAGAATGCATGTCATAGCTCACTATGGTCAGTACAGTACAGTCTTTGCATCAAGATGTAGCTTTAGGACAAAATGAAAGTATGTGAAAGAATTAGAGAAGTGACTTTCAGCTGCTAAGCTGTTCACAATCACTCTAACTAGAAAAGGCATAGACAATTTGGCTTTTCCAGACTTATAAATAGTTCTTTATATATTTCTATGAGGAAGACTACTTGGAAGAGTAAGACACTGAAAAATAGCAAGGGTGATTGAATTCTTTAAAATATTTCTTTAAAATAGCAAAAAGAAAATAATATTGGGGAAAGGCATGAATTAGAAAAGGGATTTTCATTTGAAGTGTGAACTGTATCATCCACTAATACAAACAGGATTAGAAATGGCAACATATTAGAAAGGGTGACATACAGGAGGAAATTGAAAGACACTAAGAGAAAAAGGATTAAAATTATATCCACTCAATTGTTATGAGATGTTCTAACTCATTTGGAAGGAAAAGGCTTGCTAAAATAGGTGTTCATAGCAAGTACTTGAGAAAAACTCTAAAGAGACCAAATTTCAATGGAAAATTAATAGTCAGTACTAGAAACAATAAAAAAGTCAAGGGAATTTTTAGCAATTCAAGATTGCAGATATGTATATTTAACCAGAGCTATGATGAGCTCCATGCCTTGAGGGATATAAATACATCTTATTTTCAAATAAGATTTTTCTTATTATTTGTATTTCAATGAGATATGCAAATAAGATGAGAAAGTTAAAATAATATTCTTTGAATCTTCATCAAGGAAAAGTGAGAGTTATATTCTAGTGCAATATATATCTATATCTATCTATATATAAACACTTAGCACTCAATAATGTATACATTGAAAACATTTTTCAAAGAAATTTCATGGAATATATAAATTCAGTCATCAAACAAAGCATTTTGGAGTGAGCATGCCACAAAAAGTTTCCAGGAATGGTCTTTTGTGACACTGTGAAGTATAATTATCCTGACAAGATTACATTTCCCATTTGAAAGCATTAGAGAGTGAGCAGTTTCAAAGCTGTGATGGAAGTAACAGTACCAAAAGTATACAGAAGTTAAGTAACATAACAGCTGATTTGACCTCTACTGAAGCTAACTATGTAGAAAAAGTGACTATAACAAACCTGACATTTCCAGTCTCTCCATGATCTAAATGTCTTTTACATGCATAGCTCAGCCCAGGTCTCTCTCCAAAGAAAACCAGAGGCATTTATTCCTAAGGTACAATTATGTTTTAACTGTCATTACAGGCAAGATTCTCATTGCTTTAATGAGATTCAAATCTAGTTTCTGCTATGTATTATGCAATTCTTCACATGTATTTTTTTTCTTCAATAAATATTATAGTAGCTAGCATTACAATATGTATATTGTTGCAATCTACTATCCTATGATATGAGCTTTGGTGACTAGATAATTTTTACCAGAGTTTTTATTTCTTTATTTGTTTGTTTTCCCCCTCGGAAAATTGTATCTTAGCATATAGTTTTAAAGTTCTGAGAAAAAGGCGCACTTTTGTAATGTATACTGCAAAATTGTCAGCATTTGGTTAATCTTCCATAGCTTTTTTTTTTTTTTTTTTTTGAAAATAACAGCAAAATTATTTACTATGTGAGATAATCTTTCTCAAATAATATATTTCCAGATATTCTGGAAGAACTGTTTTGTAGACCTATTTGTTTGGAAAAGGAGTTTTCTCCAATTATACCCATTTGGAATTGAACATCCGATCTAAATCAGTTGTTCAGGCACCCTGCTGATGTTGTTCTCCTCAGTGGAAGATTTACTCACAGAAATAATTCAGTCCACATATGTATACATATATATTACAATAGCAAGAATCTTCCCTTGGGGAGGTGCCAGTTCTCTTTCCAACAACTAAGAATATGCTTAAATAACAACTTCTGAATAATAACTATTTAATGTCTTAAATTAAATTAACTGAATATCACTTTTATAGTATGTGATAAACACCAATTGTTTTACTGATCACTTCAATAAGTTCAAAGTTTTACCTTTAAGTCCTTTTCCAATCAAACATTAGCAAATACATTGACCATATTTAATGAAAACTTAATGAAATAAAAATAATTAAAAAATCTACAACAGATATAAATTGACTAACAATAAAGCATTGGTTATTCAATCAGCACAAGTAAACATAACTGACCTACTTAGTGTTGTGCTACCACTGTATGTTATTTGAGGATGCAGTTCCAGGAATACATCCAATTTTGTTTTTAACATCAAGTTTTACAGAGAGCTCATAATATTAATTGTGAGTCACTGAATGTGATTTGCACATGATTTCAGTACTTTTATAGGCTGCGTGTATACAGACATAGCAGACATAGTGTTGTTTTTTGTTTTTTTTTTCTTTTGTACAAAAGTTATCTGATCAAGTTCTTTGTGATTAACACATTAGAACAATAGATAAAAGTTGAATATAGTAAAGAAAGTAAAAAAAGTAAATAGTAAAGAAAGAAAATCATATAAGACCACTTAATCAGATTAATAGTCCCTTCTCATTTATAGATCCTTGGTCTGCGTCAGGTAGAAACCCAGCTGAAGGCTGTGATTGTGCCTAAAGCAGGTAGGACAGGAAGCACTACAGCAGTGAAGATATTTTGGCAGTGGTTGGATATGTCCTGTAGGCATCCGGCATCTTGTTTCTACACCCAAAGGACAGAACCAGCATTAGGAGCGAGGCAGCCTGAGAGGAAGGTGCAGACTTATCTCTCCTGTAATAAGCCTTAATCCAGCTAATTGGAGCTAAACAAAATGGGGTTTTTTTTGCAACTCCTGCATCATGGCCCAAGTCTGCAATGGACAGTTAAGTGTCTCCATGCCAAAAGCCAGAACTGCAAGAAAGGTCACAGATTCGGGGACAAGAAGGAGCAGAAATAGAGAAAGAAGCATAAAGAGTCTTAAAGTGTTTCGTATACTGAAAAGATGTGAAAGTCCACCTTACCCTTCCTTAAAAAAACAAACAAACAAACAAAATAGTTGTAACTATTTATGACCAAGCTACTGAGTATTCAGAACAAAAATCATAGTTGAATGTGCCCTTTCTTTTGTCAGTTCATTGCAAAGTCAGAATTAGAAAGTGGCAGGGAGATTATTTACACTGCAGTGGCTAGCTTTCATTTGTGTAGAATGCAAGAATAAATTCACTGGCACTAATGCAGAAATCCACAGCTGTTTGGGAGATGCTATTGCTTATATAGACTACCTTAGCATGCTATTCACCATCTGCTTGGAGATGTAATATGCAAAAATAACTCTAACAAATATTGTTACAGTTTTATTATTTCCACAGGGTAAGTTTTCTTCTTCCATTTAAATTTGATAATTTCTTTTCAAGTTCTTGTTAGAGAAGAACAGTGTGTACTTCAAACATTGTAAAACTGAGTAACATAGCCAATGAGGAATTTCAGTATTCTGCAAGACCATTCTGTGTTTTTCAGTCACAAGGTGAGTTATTCAAAATGGTTGCAGTTAAAATATATTTACACTTCCAAGTCTAATCAGTAACTTCATTTTCACTTATTTATATCTACTTATTTATTTGTGAATGTATTTATGCATTTGTAAACAGTTTTCAATTTCTGGTGTATTGTACACGTTATTTAAAAGAGTTTACATTGAAGTTGCAAATTCACACACGTTACTTAATGTGAAACAATGTCTTTGAAAACTTCAGTTTTCAAAGAAAAAACAATTTCAAAGAAAAACTAATCAACCACTAAAAATTCCCTATCACATTTTAAAATAAATACTTTATAAAATTTATTAATGTTTATAAAAATAAATATTTTGATGCTTTGCTTAAAATTAAAATGGAGTAAAGTGATTATGAAGGGGATAGATTTTCGACACAGTCTTCTCTTTGCGATCTTGTGATCTTTCCACGATTGTAATTGTATAAAACCTCATATTATAATGTTTTGTAATATTTGATAATGTACATTATATGACAAATAATATATAATACAGAATGTTAAGAAAAGGAAAATTGATGCTCACTGTGGATATTTCTGAGGTCATACTTGGATAAACTCTGTAATATTATTGGAGAAACCTGAAAAGATGGGTTCTTAAAAACTCACGGACAGTTAACTAGTTTAGAAACAAAATAATGACATTACTACTGGCATTTTATAAGCTGGGGACCAGAAGTTTGTCATGATTTCAGGTTGATTCATTTTTTTTTTTTTTTGTAAATTCAAATCACTTTGTTCATCCTCAATTATTAAGTAATGACATGAATAATCAGCTAGTCATCTCCAGAAAGGAAGAACAGATTGCCCACTGTTCTTTGGCATTAGGAACGTTGCATGTCGTGCAAAGTCTTGCTAGCATCTGTTTAAAAATAAGAGCATGGGTGTATAATGAATTGTACTGTGTTTGAAACAACCCCTTTCAGCAATTAAAAGGAAGACTTAAGAGACCGTCTGGAGAGAGATGCAGTTTTCTTTGCTGACCTATACTTTGTCACATTACTTGTTCCAATTTAGAATGGAATTGTTAAATTAGGGAAATAAATGTATCCTTAAAACTTTCTAACTACAAAGTTTCCAAAATTATATATACATAATTAAGCACATAATATTATTGAAATATTATATTTTTCATATATAATAAGATATTCTCATTTTTCTCATTTTTGATTCAACTTATATTTTATAATAAGAATAAAGGATAAATTAATGAAATAGTACAAAATAAATGAAAACAAGGAGATTTATTTGTTCACTAATTTGTATATTTTTCAAAAAAATCCTTCTTTGAATTGTATCTCTTCAATAATTAATTACTGTGGAGTAGATGTTGGTTTTATGAGGTAGACTAATACATTATACTTTGGAAAGAGGTTCTGCAAGCATATTCTCATAGATAGACTCCTCATCCTTTCAGGAGATCTCAGAAGAACTGAGGACTTAATATATACATAACTGGAATATTATATATATATGTACATATATGTATAGAGAGAGAGAGAGAGGGAAGATCCATTTATCTAAACAATACATGAATTTCTGTTTTAATATTATATATATATATACACATGCACGCACATATGTGTATGGAGGGGGAGGAGTTGAACAGGGACTCAAAAACAATTCCAATTGAATAGTTTTGGTCACTCATTTCACAAAAGAATAATATACAGGGGACAAAAATTTGAGTTATTTTTTACCAGTTAGATATTTCAGGGAATCTCATATTTCAAAATATTGAAAATAAACTTTTATAAGATACTTCTATTTAAGAAATCTTCCATATAGGATAAACTTAAGAAACAAACTCACATGACTGCACCTATATTGTAAACATCTTAATTTATGTAACTTAATTAAAAAACATATTTTGTTAATTTGTATAATGATTGCCAGTTTGGTTTTCATAGACTACTTCAAGAACGGACATAAAATACCAAGCTGGACATAAAATAACAAATAAAGCACATACCATTTTCTTATTTGTTTTCTGAATTTTTGGAAAAGTGATGAAAATGTTATATTTTTTTTCATCTTATTTATTGATTTCTGCATGTTCTTGT
>JAVCKT010080780.1:0-14879 GCA_032273925.1 Rhynchotus rufescens
TAAATTTGAGCGATAGCGTTGAGTAGTATATTATGATATGTGCAAAAGAAGATTCAAAAGGCTAACTTTGAAAAGTAATTATTTTGTTTGGTGCTTTAAGGTCAAAGGGCAATAAGATCTCTGTGTATTCAAACATCTTCTGTTTAATAAATGCAATCTTAAAAAACAAGCTTGAAAACAAAGGTGAAACAAGTAGTATAAATTTATTTTTTTAAGATTAAAATATCGTAGAATTTCACAATGAAGTAGAAACACCACTAAGTGTGTTCCAACAGAAAGTTTTACATTAGAAAAAGTAATTCTAGCTCTCCCCATCTCTGTCAACAATACTTGAACATTATGTACCATGTTAGAAATGTCTACCTATAATCCTGTGGATGCCATTTACCATAACACATTGTGTCTTCCAAATAACAATGAACTCTACAGAAAAAAGACACATTATGTATTGATGACACATTACGAGGGCCTGTCTCCAAGCTGTTGGGAAAAATAATAAGGCAGCTTGTACAGTAAGCTTTCAAAAATGTGAGCTTTGTGCCCATATGTTAAGAACACTTCAGCTTACTAAGAGAATTATCTTGTCACTAAAATAGGAAATTGAAGTAAATATTCATCTATTCACTGTAGTTTAAAGTAGAAATAACTATTTGTGGAGTAAACTAAAATGGGCTTTTTTTGTATTCAAATTTAAATCCAGTATATACACTAATTAAGTTTCATAACTTAAATAAATTCACAAATTACAGATCCCAGCTGTTCAAGAGTCTTGTGAAATTCCTACTGACTTAAACTGTCTGTGCAGAAAACATAATAAAGTCAACAATTTTACTCACATTGCAGAAAGAAAAAGACCTACACCTGTGACATTGGCAAATGCCCTCATTTCTCACTAAAGATAGTGGCAGTTCTAAAACAGATGTTGCAGTGTGAATCTCAGGAAAAAGGCTAAGTATTTTTACATTTACAGTCATCAAAGTATCATTCAATTCCACATATTTTTGTCTCACAGTTTGAATGAATATTTATACGCCTTATTTTAAAATTGCTTTTCTACTTGGATCCAATCGAGTAAAAGCTCTCTTTTAATTCCTGAGTAAAATTCACTTCCACAATAATCATACAAAGACAGTCAATAATGGTAATTCTTGGATCAGATTCACTGATACTCCACAGCAAATCTCTAATGGTTCAGTACAAAGAAGCTATAAAGCTGATTCACTTGGTTTCCGAAGATTCCCCATGGAGATATTGAAATGGTGTATATTTTGGGTTTATGCCCAGAGAAAGTTCCCTTATGAAGTGAGGTTAGTCAAAGATCACTTGCTGCCAAAATAAACCTATGGGTTGTGAGCACTAGCACAGATGAAAGTAACCTGAAGGCAGGTGACATTATATTTATGAATAGATTGATTCACAGCCAAATCCCACTTCTGAAAGAATGAGAACCAGTTACCACTTAAGCCTAGCATAATGAGGCTGCAAGATCTTGGTCTATGAATGGATGCAGTCATTTTATTTATTCAATTATTTTTATCAAGTGGAATTTAACAGTTCTGAAATGGTAAAATATACTTGCCACTGTGAACTTAAGATCTCATTTATAAAATAATGCACTGAGATATTCAAAATGTTTATAAATGTGTGTAATTCTTAATATAATAATAATTACCATTAGTGTTTTACCATTATATATAAAAGATCAATATAAGCATTTTTCCAGTTTGTCAGTCATTCGGATGCTGATCGTGCAATTGTGCACACACACACACACACACACACACACTTATCAATAGATTAGAATTAATATCCAAATTGTCATATATATGAAGGTGCAATCTTACTCTGGCTATCTTTATTTCTCTGGCACATATAAATTTGAATCCTTAACTTCCATCTGTAATAACAGAGAGATAAATACTTCCACAAAATTAGTGTCTTCACTTAGAACGTATCTTATCATACAATAATACTTAATAGAAGCAATAAGCACTTTAAGTTTTGATAACTATTCTTCTTTCCAGTAGTGATTTTGCAAATAATCTAGTTATGTTTCCCTTCTGTTTAGGTTCTAGTTACTTAACAAAGGAACTTATGCCGGCTCCCAACTCTCAGCTGGCAAACTGTCTTTATTATGGAATTGAAGATTCCCTAGTTTTTAAACATTACATGCAATTGGTGACGGATGCTTGTTTTTTATTATATTATTTTGTTTTGTTTTCCAGATGTTGAGTTTTGAATCAGCTCTCACTAGCTTGTACTTTGAATGAAAATTCTAATTACTGTGATTTTTGAAAGCCCTTCTGGTGTACCAATTTCAAAAACATAAAGCATAGAAAGAAATGTGTTATCATCTTACTTGTTTCTCTTTTTTTTTTTTTTCTTCTCTCCCAAAGAGGAAATTATTTAGACGAGGAGAAACTAAGCTATTCAAAGTAGCTTCAGTACAGTAGAGATCAACACCCTTCTGCATGGAAAGATGTTTCATTCTTCGTTCTTGGAATACTGATGGTATCTGCTGTAAAATGTTGCAGTATCATTGCTATCACTGTGAATTCCAGTGTTAAGTGGAAATTTCTATCAACTATATAAACTCTTACAGGAATAGAGACCATATTACTAGATCAAATAGCCCCTTTCCAACAGCAAAAGATGAAAGGAAACCCAAAGTCGACTTAAATCTGTTGTGAACTGAATTTGACTAAGACATTCATATAAAATTCCAAAACAAATCTGTTCTTTAATCCTGAATAGTTTATTGCTGAATATACTTTTATAAGAGTTTTTTTCTCCTAAAACCAGTTTATTCTCTTCAAATTAGCATAGTCAGACGTTATATTTGCTTATTAGGGAGAGATGCAGGATGCATTCTTGATATGCATACACACTTCTCACAGGGCTTCAGAGGGCTCCCGGCTCAGGCTTTTTCCCATGGCTTCCCTGCTGGAAGGCTCTCAATGGGCAATTCTCTAAAGCTATGTCTTGAAACGGAGAAAGGGGGTACTGGACCCTTAGAATGTTCTAGATAAACTCAGATTCCATTCAATCTAATATATATGTCTTTTTACTTTTAGAAATATGAGAAGTCTTGGAGCTATAGTGAAAAAACTTTTCATGGTAGGGTGGCTATTTTGTGATATATTTTAATATAAATGTATATTTGATTTAGATGCATTAGTCACTTGTTTCTAGAGCAAGGCTCTTTACTAGGTAGGTCATTTTCTTGATTTCTTCTTATAAAAACTGAACTGAAAATACATAACAGGCTTAAAAAGAAATCTGCTATTTGTTTTTATGGTCATCGTAGTAACTGATCTTTAACTTGGTAAGATTCATTGATTTTACAATGGTCAAAAAAACATGCCTTTCTCTCCTTGCTTGCTCATGGCTGTGGTATGTTCCTATTAACTGTTAGATGTAATACTCATCTAAGGTTTTTTTTGTTTTTGTTGTTTTTTGTTTGTTTGTTTTTTTGGTTTTTTTTTTTTTTTGCAGTTTCACATGAAACAGTAGTGACCAATTTGCGGCCTGACTTGCGTGTGATCTGATTGCTGTCTTTGGTGGGAAGTTTTCTGGGAGGGGATGGTTCTCAAGCATAGAGCAAATAATATGCTGGTAGTCAGGCTGTCTTCATCATTTCCAGGTTCTCTGAAAGCCTATCCCCATCATTAAGTATGTGAGCAGGGCTAGGATCCTCCTCTATTTTCACATCATGAATAGACTGCAGCTTCCCTGCTCTTTCAGCTAGCAGCTTCCTGCTGATTCGTCTGGTGGACTTCAGTCAAGTGGGAGTAGTTTTGTCACTATGTTTTCCAATAAGCATTTACAGACTGCCAGACACCCTCCCAAGTATTACAATGATTTTCAGGGAGGCTAAAGAGACTGTATAGTGTCTTTTAAACTGTCTTTTCTTTAAGACAGCTTCAAAGACAGGAGGAAAATAAGTCAGGCCACTTTTTCAACCCATAAATATCACTTAGATACCTACCTCCTGTAGTTCATGAGAAAGTAGCAGGTATTTTAAAGCCAGCATGCTCCTGACTAAAGAAACAATTAGAGGTTGCTGAATGTGCTTCACTAGTAATTTTATTACTTGAAGTCCTGGCCTGGCTTGCAAATGTAAAACTAGCTAACATTTATCATAGTATGCTTCACCCTAGCTTAATTCATTCATATTTCATACTACACATCCTGTAGAGCATCTGAGACTATAAAGTAAAGTGCAATCTCTCAAAAATATTTGGGAAGAAGAGATTTTACAATTAAAAAAAAAAAGTTCTGCTTTGTTACAAAGTGTTAAATAATATGAAAATGCTAAGCACCTTGGAGAGAACCAGTCCTGTATTCTGTGCTACAGATGCCACAAGCAGCTAAGGTATACATTGGTTTTCCAGGTAGTGCAGAGCCCCAGACTGCCTTCAAGTAATATTTAGGCATTTCTGCTTTTATTGTTTGCTGCTTGACAGTGAGCAATACAGTGTCAGTGTGTCATGAAATACGATAAATATTGTAACTACTCATGATTTTGATATCCTTTCTTTTGCTCTTGAAAGGCATTACTGAATTTATTACAGGTTGTGAAGTGAAAAGCAATTACTAAAGCAGGTATTAACAAAACCAAAAAGTAAAACCTAATTTTTCATACCTCTCATTGAGGTTCCTGAAATGTAGCAGTTGGCTGATCTTACTCTTGAAATCATTAGCAGTTTTGGCAGTTTAAAAATAGGAGGAAGGTAAAGCAAATGGTAGAAATAATTCTGAATGGCACCCTAATCGACACAAAAAAATTACTGAGATCTTCTATTCTATGAAATTGTTTACAGAAACACATTTTTATGTATTTAAGACTAAAATAAAACAAGTTAGGTCTAAATTTACTGGGACCTGCATATTTGGAGTTTGATTTGAAATATGATTACTGGATCAGACAACCTTTTAGATGATTTTGAACATATGATACAGACTGTGAACTGTCCTTTCCAGAAAGGAAATTGAGAGATCCTTTTCAAAAAGTGGGAAAGGAAAAAATTCTTTCATTGATATTTTTAGTCAACTATTATGTAAATGGCTTACTTTGCTGATTGTGGTAAAGATCTCCAGTTTTGTGTACCTTGCTTAAATCAATCATATTTTCAAATATCATGAATATAATTACAAAATTGTGAAATGGAGACTCAAAAAAAATATTTCCAGTAGAAGACTTAATGCTACTTTGAAATACTAATCTTGAAAGACAGGCTGCTTGATCTATGTCTCTCTGCTGTCATAGGAATGCAAAACTAAACTGTTGTAAACAAAGAGTATATTTAGCTAGAAATTTTAAGTTGTATCCAAGAGGATAATTCTAGAAACATATATTTGATTTAAGACTATTCAGGATCTTTATCTCTCAGGAATATAAATCAGGGAAAACAGACAGTAATGATATTTCTATATTTTATCTAAATTGGAAGATAGTGAAAATACTAAGACTGAAAAATACTAGAAAATCACAGATTAAAAAGAACTACTTATTGCATTATGGAGAAACAGTCCTGAATGATAGCAAAACTTTATTTGAAGCACCGATATTCAATTTAAAAAGAAAGATTAGAGAATGTTAAGATGAAAGGAGAATAAGAGGTGTCCATTGCAGGAAATTTGAAGCCATGAATTTACTATGAATTTACAAGGTTTATACCACGTAACTAGTAGCATTCCTCATAACCTAGCAATGAAGAATACTTTTGCATACAGTCTTATGTAAAATATGGTTGAAAATAGTGGTCCTGTGAGTGTTATAAACAGAATCATATTGATAAATCAAAAGGAATGAATAAATGAATTGCAGAACGATCAGATATTTGGACAGAGATGTAATTGTGGGTAGAGAGGAAAGATACATTAATATCTACTATATATCATTAATTAATTACAGTGTAATTAATTACACTGGCATAATTTTCTACTCATGTAATTCTGTGTTCCAAGGAGACAGGATTATTGTATTGAACAACCCGGAGAAGTCTGGTGATGACATGGACTCTGCACAGACAGCAGAATAGAAGCTCTTAGAAATGAAGGACATGTCCTTTAAATTACAAGACTGTAAATAAATATTTTAAATTAAAAAAAAAAAAAAAAAAAAAGATGGCAGAAATCTTTTATGACTAGATACCTTTGGAGGCAGTAAGGGCTCAGAAAGAGAAGTGTCATGTATTTGTAGCATTTATACCCAGACTGCTCAAAATTCCAAGATGCGTACAGGAGGGACAAACACGGAAGATTATTAGGAAGACAGAACTGATGAACTACTAGATTATTACCATATAAATAGCTACTGCGTAGGTGCTGTGACTTGTACGTGTTTTTTAAACTCTAGTTCTCCTCACGTAATCAGTATTTCAAACATTAATCAGACAGAGGACCTGTTACTGATTTCTTTTACTCAAGAAGGGTCATTACAGAGCTTGATTGAAATATTTAGAGCTACCACTGAGATATACCAGCCTAAAATCTGAAGCGCCTGTCTGCCAGAGGAAGAAATCAAAGGTTCTGATTTCAGTAATGCATATTATTAACTTTTTGATTTAATTGCAACAGTGCTTTTAGTATTAGAAATGCCTATATAGGGGGAGGAATATTTTCAGATGAAAAGCAAATTCATGAACTGTACTGTGATATACATGTGATTTGAATGTTATAATATTTAAAAATATATTTGAAGTCATTAAATGTTTTGGTAGGTGCTGTATGTGCCAAACTGCACAATGCTAATGTCCTCTTTGTTAGTCCAAATTCACTTACCCTTTTCACAGCTTAACAAAGGTGTATGTAGCTTTTGACAGCTTAACAAAGATGTATGTAGCTTCATGTCCACACTTATCACAAAACCTACAGACATCCCAGTATCTACAGGTAATGTTTTCTATGTATTTTATTCACTGCCCTATACTACATCTAAAAAATACCAGAACATGGATGAAGACCCTTCCATGCTTGTCAAATGTGATATCAATGAGTGAAACAGCTACATTTTACCTCTGCACTCTGACAAGTTAAAAATGAAGCCTCTAAACATAACTTACTCTATGTTACTTTTTTGCACTCAAGTATAATAAAAGACTTTTCTTGGTATCTAGGCCAACTCCTGGTAGCACAGTGGATTCTAAAATTCTGTGTTTGGAAAATAGGAGTCTGATAATCTGAAAATCAAAATAGGGATTTATTCAGACTCATAGGGTTCTGAAAATCAAAAATACAAACTCAGTTAAGGGAAAATATAGCTTGTTATGAAAGAGTCCTGGATACACCAAGGACCCTGCTCCTTCAGGGCATGAAGGTACAGGCCCTGGTAGCCAGCTCGGCTTGGCCCTGCCTCCATGGTGCCCTAACACTTAGGATGGGTGATATACACAGCTATCAAGACCCAACTATAATTATTCTGAAATATTTCTAATGTGTTCAGGAATGAAATCAGATGCTGCTGCTCTCAAATGCTGAATAGTTCAGAAGATATAACAAGAATATTGTGGTCTATCTACAAAGCAGGAGGAACACCTTGCTAAATAACTACTCTTGCTTTAAAGCTACTTCTATCATTTCCTGTGTTTTATTCAGTCATCATAAGAATTAGGGATTTCTGATAAAAATGATTTACATGCTTTTTGAAAAGTAATTTTGGTCTGTAAAGGGCAACTTGCTAGAAAAGTTTATAAAATGTGTATCTATAAACACATGAACTACAATACTTGCAAAAGTATGTGTGTATGCAAAAAAAATGTTATAGAGTATCTTCAAAATACATGTATCTAAGTGTATATAAAAATATTTTAAGTCTGTCTACTGTGTTCTAAAAATTCATATAGATGTAACTGACATACATTTAATATATACACTGCAGAAAGATAAATAAAATTACATTATTGTCATTGCAGCTGCTCTCTACTCCATGTCTTTTTTCTTTTTTTTTTTAATATTCTCATATGGATTATCCTAAGAAAAGTGATGTCTCTGTATATGCAAATATTGACAGTGCATGTGCCAAAAAAGAAACAAGGTATAAGAACAATGAGCAATATATGTAGCAGTTTATGACCACAAGTACTGAACCAGATCTTCAGCTGGTATAAATCAGCATTTCTATCAGTGGCAAGCTTTGGAACTTCTTTGACTTACTGACCATACTGATCTATCTTAACCACATCAATGGCTCATGAACAACTAGATGGCTAAACTGCGTGACAAGTCAATCTATTTTTCACACCTATTTTAGTCTTGGCAAGTATAGTCTCATAATTTCAGGGCATCGTTGAGAAATCAGAAAAAAAATACGTTCCCAATTCTCCACACAAAGAATACAACTTTGTTTCAATCATATATTTGAGCAGGCTTCTTTTTGTAAGAACTACTCTATTCCATTGTTACTCTATTGTGAAAGTAACAATCATGTGAAGTAATAAGGAGCAAATATCTGTACTTTAAAAACAGTCAGTTCATCTTAAATGCCAGAAAGGCTGAGTGACAGGGTTAAAGCTGCCATTGAGGAAATTGGGGCCTGGAGCTGAGCTGGGAGTGCTACGCAAGAGTCAGAGCCAAGCAGTGGATAGATGCCATGGGGAAACTGACTCAGAGCTTGGCCAAAGGGCTTCCCCAGAAGCTGCTGTGGGAGTCAGGGCTATGGTAGAGTCTTGGGGCAGGCCCATGGCATCCAGCTCCAGCGTAGCCCTGGGGGCTGGCCCAGGCCCAGTCTTGCAAGGCAGTAGGGCGACCAGGAGCAGCTAGGGGTCAGATGGGGTCAGCCTCTGTCCCAGGAATTTAGAGACCATCATGAAGCAGCCCCAAGGGTTGGAGTTGGACACCCACAGGTGCCAGCAGTCAGCAAAGCCCATTGCTTGGCCAGGCAGAAATGTGAGGCAGTAGCAGCTCATGTCAGCTGCAGCAGTGGTTCACACTTCCTGAGCATTCCTTGCTCAGGCAGGGTCCAGAGTGGAAGCTGTATCTGAGAGCAGCTGCCAAGGGTGAGGCGGCCTCCAGCCGTGGCCACATTGCTCCCTAGGCACATCTCCCTGCAGCCACCAGTGGGATGGGAATCTCCCACTTGCTGCTCTGGATCTGCCTTGTACTCCTCTTATCATGGAGGGAAAAGGAATACGCTGTCAAGATCCTTATATTAACTACTGTTGTGATCAAAGCTTTCACAAGAAACTAGTACTTAATTTCTACTATTATTGAAGAAAATGTAGTTTCTGAGTAACTCACAGATACTGTACAGCAACAATGTCTGAATATAGAACATGAGATATTTCTCTAATAGCACCACTGAAAGTCTAAGTGCATTAGTTCAAGGTGTCATGTGTTGCCATTTCAACTGTCATAATCAGTTCAAAACACTTGGAACTGGTATGAAGTAGAAAGTTCTACAGAGGCTGAGCACATACTATTTCTGACAGATGCAAAGTTGTTTTCTATTTATCATGCCATTCAATGAGTGCCATGAGTGAGAGAATTAACAATACTTATAATTTGTTAGCTGCAAGCATCATTACTTCACTGTAGCTCATAATTTCCAGTTGTAGTGGCCAACACTGACTCTTTTTGTTTCTTTTCTTTTTTTTTTTTTTTTTTTTCCTATACTAGAGTAAGGTTCTACCTCTCATGGAATGCATTGATCTTTAACAGAACATAAAATACAATTGTGCAAGCAAACAAATAAAAATCAAGACATCTGTTGAAAGTTACTTGTTACATATTGATTTCACTTTATTCCTTGATAGATCTCAGGGCTTTTCAATGGACTTTTGACATTTTAGGCAGACCAGCATTGCAGCTGCTGGGGCAGTCATGTCATAACTGTTATTAATAAAGTGATAGAGATTCGCACTTGTAAGGATTTAGCTCAGTTTTAACCATGTTTCTGCCGCTGATTGAGTTAATCTAAATTACTAATCCAGTTAGTTACAGATAATTGAGTTGAACAATGATTGAGTTAATCCAAGTTCTTGCATCCTTCAGAAGTGCTTGAACTCATTTATTTCACAGATTGTGATTATTCGGTTTTTGTTTGTTCGTTTTTTTAATCAGTCTACAGTGTTTTGCAGTATACTTAGTTTATTAATCTAGTGTGTCTGGCTGTCCTGCTTCAGTATACATTAAGTCAGTAAAAAGACTAGCTGGAAACAAAGATGCCTCAATATCATGTGGTTATTTCATGATCAGCAGAAAAAAAAATTATGATTGTTCTTCAACTAAAAACAATGAAGTTAGGAAAAGATGTCTTTAATCTCATCTCTTACTGCTTTTTTGTTGGCTACTTATTACAACCAGGGCAGAAGAAGATGAGAAGTGCAGATGTGAGAGAAAAGCCAAGAAAGAATAGGAAGACAGATAAGTGGGTCACAAAAGTATCTAATATTTTAAAAATCAGCTAATTTCTTTTCTTAAAAAATGGGCTAGCTGAGTTTTTTTTTTTTTTTTTTTTTTTTTTTAATTAAAAATTTATTTTTAGAATTAAAACCAAATTTTAAATCTCTGATCTTGGTGATTACTGTGCAGATTTCCCTAGATGACTGAAACCACAAAAGACAAATACTGCAGAATTAGCCAAGAAAAATGTAAGTGCTGTAGAAGACCTTTGCTTTTTCCCCATCTTTTTCCTCCATCAACCACTTCAGATTAGGTTGGAGAAGGATGGAGAAGTAATATTTCCTTTTTTTTTTTTTTAACCTGTGAAGTGAAATGACTCTGTATTTATTACTCCACTTATCTCAAAATAATATGCATATGGCAAGAAAAGTAACACAGAGAAAGGGATCTCCAAAAAGGTGCTTACATGGAAATAAAACATAGATTAGAGTATATTCTTATAATCTCTTGCTATCTCTTCTGCTGAGCAGAGAAAAACATGATCTTGGGAGTGGCCAGCATCTCCTCCTCTTAAGGTCCTGCACTTCTGGCAGCTGCAGCTTGCACTAATACCATGGCACCAACTAAGTAGATGTAGGAAGCTGAAGGAAAAGGAGAACTAGAGAGCTTGACGGAGACAGAGTGGTAATGACACCACACAGTGAAATGGGAGATCACAGTCCTTGTGATCCTAGTCCTAGCAACCTGGCTAAAAGAGGCTGTCGTCATCACTGCCTGATTAAAGCTCTGCTTCCTTGTGACTTTCCACCTGCAGCAGGAGCCTGAGGGAACTAGAGGCCCCACTGTGTTGTCATGCATAGCAGGAACTGCATAGATAATGAAGCTAAGGAGGGCAAAATGGAAAGGAGATAAAGAGCGAGTGTGGAAGACCTCGAAACAACATGCTGTGTCATTACTTAGACTAGGGCACTGAGGATTGGGGTTTTCGAAGGTGGGCACATAACTAGATCCCTTAACTGATTAGAAAAATCTCTGGTGCTGTTTGTGTGCAAACAAACATCCATTTGTATTTTTTTGTTACCAATTAGCAAAAGAAAACATGCAAATCATAGCTGTGTTTCTCCCAGCTATCTTAGTGTAATTGGAAATGACAGACATTATCCTGACGGCCTATGTACAATGCAGGACCATCTGCCAAACTGATAAACTAATGTTTCAGGTGGGGAAACAAGCAAGGAAAATAGCAAGAAGAAAACATAACAGTTATCATTTTGTAGAAAGATTATGAAAAAGTCCACTATTAACCAGAACAATTAAAGAATCCTACTTATGTCTTACAATTTCCATTTTAGGAAGCACTTCTTGTACATTGAATAAATTTTTCTTGTTATCTGAATAATACTTGCTTTCCTAAAGGAAAACATACTTTAATATGAAGCTAAGGAGAAATATGTGTTACAAACATGCATACATAAGAAAATGTTATTGCAATCGTCTTTGAAAACACAGATTGCTCAGGTTACTTGTTGTCTCACTAAGCCCTCCATGGTTGTAAAAATCTTTACTTGTAGTTGCAGGTCCATGAATTTCAGAGTTAAGAATGAGTTTGGGAGGGAGAGAGAGGAAAAGGTAGTATTTAGGAATACACAGTATGGACAGTCAAACCATAATTCTGCCATATCATGAATCCCAGCAATGCTATACTGTGATGAATAATACATACTCTATTTGAATGGAGACTAAATAAAGATTCTTTTGCATGTAAGGAAAAAAAAATGTTACTGAGGCAAACCACAGTCAATGTAGACAGCTACTTTTTATCTAGTCGGTAAAATTCCGTGTCTGGCATTCTCAAAATAAAGACAAGCTTTATGCTTAGGGTAGGTAGTTTGTGTTTATAATGCAGTTCTAGGAAACTTACAAAGGACTTTAAAAGCACTGATTCACACCAAACATTTCTTAGGATAAATTCATATTTTGATTACTTTTTTTTTTTTTTTTTTTTTTTTAATTTGAGCATTTCAATGTCAACATGATCTTTTTTGAAATGGAACATTTTGACTGATCCATCTGAAAATATCTTCTGCTATGAAATAAAGCTCAGATTTCACAAAAGGTCAGAATCAAACAGAACTGATTGATTTTTACCTAAATGCAATGTTTTTGCTAGCATATATTTGTTTGCATGTATTTCTGTAGAAAATTCTGAGACTAATTTCTACTGGGAGATACAAAGGGAACAAATTTTGAAATCAATCTTATGAAAATAGAAAAACTGTTTTCTGCTTTTCTCAAATTCAAAAAAAAAAACATAATAAATCAGATCTATTATTTACTGCTTTTAAATGTCATTTATAGTTCCCAATGTTTAAGGAAAATCACTGATATTAGCCAGTTGTCCAAGCCTTTGGTCAGAGAGTAAGTAACATCAGTTTCTAAGAGCTATCCAGCAAAATAAAAACATTAAAATAAAAGCATATCCTCTGGGGATGAGAGTGCTGGCACAAAATCTGTCCTGGGGAAATCAACTGTATAAATGTAGCTAAACATGTGCCATCTGTGGAGGAGTTTGTCCAGCTAAATCAGCAGCATTTCATTTGCAAAACACTCAATTGCTTTGGGATGCAATTGCATGCAGGTAAATTCAGAGTATCTCAAGCTGTTTTCAGACTGTTATCTTGAAAAGCCTGAAACTAGGGCTGCATTTCGTGTGGTTGGGATTATTATAGGAGCAATGACACAGAGAAGGTTCTGGATGTTTAATCAGTTGTGCAAGTTACTTGTTTACTCCTGAACAGATGGTCTTGTAACCACAGCCTACATCTGCTGCATCTGCTGACACGTTTATTACCCTAATAAGTAAGAGAAGAAACACCAACAGGTTTCTATCTTGTTAACACAGTAGGATGTGCAAACTGGAGAAGAACACCGCTGACCGCCAAAGGTAACAAACTGGATGCATCTGGGGGAGTCCAGCAAACTGAACTCTGTTATTATCTTCTGAGCTCTGTCTTCTTTGCAACACTACTTAAAGAACACATAAAGCTAGTAGGGGCTTGTTTTGATTTTGTTTTGTTTTCTTTTCTTTATAAAAGATAGACTCATTTGTGGTATTTTGATGTACCACTACTTTTAACCTGTTGGAGACTTTATTTCCCTATTGAAATGAATATTGAATTGAATCCCTTTATTGTTTGTTTGTTTGTTTTCCCCAGTGGTATACAGTACATCCGGCTCAACTGTAGTCCACAAAAACTATGGGGAACTGAGTGTTCATGGCTTGTCCTTTGAAATTTTACACTAAAACATGAGCTGCTAAGATTCATGGGACAGAGGCAAAAACACAGAGCTGCCATTTGCAGTGAAGTTTGCATAGGGCAGCTCTCGCACCCCCCTCCCTACCTTCTCTTAGCTGCGGGCGCCCCTCATCATTAATGTTTTATTTCCACAGGGGCTAATTTTGGAGCACAGCAAGGACAGACTCCGAAGGGATTAAAACAATCTGCAAGTTACCCATCTGCCCTCACTCCCAGCAGCAGCCTGGCCCGAGAGCTGTGCATCTCTGCAGTGGCACTGGCTGTGGCGGATCAGAACCAGCTGGAGTCAGTTGGAGCTGGTTGAAGCCAGTCGGGGCCAGTTCCTGCTGTGCTCTTATTACCCCACCTGCCCTGCTCTTGACCTTGCCATCGATTGCCCTTGGGACTGGGATGAGTGTGTGGCAAGGACTCCTTGGCGACCTATATTAATAGCAAATGATGCAACAGCTATCAGCATTAATTTTTTTTTCTATCTGTATGCTCCAAACCACCTATATACTTTTTTTTTTTTTCCTTGTAATTATTTTAGACCAATCTAGCAAAGGTAATTGAGTCAGGCAAATATTCCAGCATGCTGGTGTTTTCTGCCATGCCAAAGGACAGGGACAGAACAGCCTGAAGCAGTGCTGGTTTTCTTCTGTCACTTTGTCAGCAGTTCAGCCCCAGAGAGATGTCAATGCAGACATCTTCTCTCTGACATTCCCCAGACAGTTTTGGTATTAATATCCCCTATTGTCTTTACATTGTCATTAAAAACATAGGGAAAAAAAATCACCCAGTTTTGACAGTAAATGTTCCTTTCTTAGGAAAATCTGCCCCAGAGGAGCTCCAAAGAAATACTGTATATATAGAGGGAAAACATTGGTTTTAACAGGAGTGGTTTTAACAGTAAAACATTATTACAGGAATGAAGATTTATACAAGAGTCCAGTTTTACAAGATATGTATCTATCTGAGGATCATCCATAGCAGTGAGATGTGGGAGATACAGACTCCTCCTTAAAAGAGGAATATTCCTGAAATCCATGAAACTTTAACTAGAATCAAAAGGATCGTTGTGTGTAGCGAAGTTCAATGTGTGTATCTGATTGGGCATAATGCTGACATCTTCCAGACCCTAGACCACACTATCTGAGTGAAGAGGCCCTATACAGCTTCCTATACAGTCCTTGAGATACTCAAAAAAAAAAAAAAAAAAAAAAAAAATAAATACCAAAA
>JAVCKT010080800.1:0-14879 GCA_032273925.1 Rhynchotus rufescens
GGGTTTTTTTTTTTTTTTTTTTTTTTCCTGATCACAAAAAAGAAAAAAAAGGGTGAAAGAAAAGAAAATTTGAAAAATTCTTTTCAAATTCTTTTCAAGTTCTTTTTTCTTTTTCTTTTTTTCCCTTTATGTCTTTGGAAGTGCCGAACAGCAGATAAGAAAAGGGTAAATCCTTGTCTGCTTGTTGAACATCCCACAATACTACTTGTTATGCTGGCAATACCAATCTCAATTTCAAAATCTATTTTGGGGAGTTAAAGCTGCTTACAGAAGCTAGGGTTGCATGTGCATTTAGATAATTCATTAATTGTTCTGGGTACTTGTTCTGAGCACTTCTGTGCTCTTGAGATGTTCCTTCAGTGGAGCAGTCTTTGAGTTTATGTCAATGCTTCATTTTGCAAACATTTCAGATAAACTGTCATGAAATGATCAGCACATTCATTGACAGTGATTGCCTACAGCAAATTTGCTTTCTGAGTACCCAAATGGCAAGCATGTGGGGCCCCGTGGCTGCAGGTCAGGGTGGAGGACAGTGCTCTCCTGTCCTCAGATCTCCTCCTAGGATCCTCGTGTGTGATCCGGGGCTGCAGACCCACCTAGCCTCATATTTTATCATCTTGCATGTAACCAAATATTCTCAAAATGCCTTTACAGGGTCGCTGGACTGCGGGCTAAGTGCATTTTCTGCTGAAGTGGCTTGTGCATGGCAATGTTCCCATCGCTCCTGCAAGAACCAAACCTCTAGAGCTTGCAATTACTACCCTGCCCGTGCAGCTGGTGTCTGTGGCCTCCTTGAAGCTCCATGACGTTGCCTGCTCCATAACAGCCACTGCAAACTCAATTTCATTCCTTGCAATTGGCTAATTTAATGCTAGCAGTAGACAGACAAGCGAGTCTCCTTCTGAAAGTCTATTTTTGTTGCTGTTACTGCCAGAGCTGCTGCATACCAATGATGTGAATTTATTTTTTGCCTAGGCTTTGCCAAGCTGTTTGCTTTAGAAGAGAACTGAAGACTCTCGAGTGTTTAAATAGGCTTAGAAGCTTCTTTGAATGACACTATTTTACAAATATTCCTCCTGGAGTAGGTTGCCTCCCATCAATCTCATTTCTCCAGTTGCTATTCCCACTGCTATTACTGCTGCAAAACACACTCCGACTTCCTCTATTCAAACAACTCTGTGATGTGGGAAAGCATGGGAAAAAAAAGTGCTGTTTAGACATAAGAAATAAGAGTAGCAAGGTATATTAATCTTTTATTAATAGCTGCATGGTACTGCTCTTTTCTGAACTGCATTGCTCTAGTTCCAGGCCACTCGCCACAGAGGATTTCAACGTGACGTTTGCCTCCGCTCACAGGCCCCAGTGTTAATGTCCTGCTGGAACAGAAACGTCAACAGGGATTTTCCAAAGGGTCGGACTGCCAATTTCCCACCGCCTGCAGTGGGAGCCAGGTAGCCGTGCTAGAAATTAAGAGCATTAGGAACTTGATTCAAACTAATTCCTCATCATTGATGACCCTGAGCTTTGTTGTTGTAGTTGCTGTTTCTCAGAATATCATTTTTCATGCGGTCCTGAAATTCCCATTTCTTACCCTCTCATGCTTTCACTAGCATTGAGCTGACAGAGTTCTGGTGCTTTCCTGCTTCACTAATAATTTCTGCTGGAAAATAAACATCCATCCCAAGCTAGGCGCTATTTAACACCTGAAAGATGTGTCCTAAAGCCAAATTTGTATAGTGTAAGAAGAGGGAGCAGATCCTCAGATATACAGGAATCACACCAGAAGTCACAGAGCTGTGACATCAATTCAATGTAGGAAGCCACGTCAAGAGGCAATTTCAAGAAAAGGAAATGATGAATCCCAAAACTCCTGGTGTCCTCAAAAATAGCCAGTTTATTTATTTATAATTTATTTTCCGACCTCTGTGAGTGGCTTATGCACCTGTTATAGGTGATGTTTCCTGAATGTGGGTGCAGAGGAGGTCGGGGTGGCTGGAGCTGGGGCTCCTGGTCACCTTGTTGCACTTTAGAAGCACCTAAAAACATCTATGAAACCATTGCACATGTAAAGAACGTGGAGTTGGTAAGATACATAGGGCTACATCTTACAGTCTAAGTAATCTCTGTCCTGTATGCAGGACTTAATTCCCTGGAGCGGTCCTGGAAAAACATGCATGGGCTGGATAATGCCATTTCTTATTAGAAATTGAATTGTTTTATGGAAAAAAAAAATCTGCCTGGGAATTGCAGCTGTGGTGAAGGCCCCTGTTTGCTGAGGTGACCTGGGACCCTGGGCAGCTGGAGCTGTGAGAAATATTTGCTGTTCTTTTTCCTTGACCTGAGCACCAAGTCAGACACGTGCAAGAGGGAAAAACAGAAACAAGGGAAACTAAAAGAAGCAATTTTTGCACATGGGGGAAAAAAAGGCAATTTCAGCAATACTATTTCAGAAATACTGGGGGTGGGTAAAGTGCTGTAATTTAGATGGAGCATTTTGCTTGCTTGCAAATTGATATCTATATTCATCTTGGGGCAGCTTTTCTCTTCAGTAGCCAAAGGGCTTGAGCACGATGCCCCTTCTGCACCCGCTGCTGCCTTGTGCCCCTTGGCGCTCTGCTGGGACACGACACCTTCTTCCAGGCTCTGCTGGTGGGATGGGGCAATTCCGTCCCCTCTGGCCTTCCATTTGTGCTTTGGGCTGCCTGACCATTTCCGTGAAGAGGGCTAAAGATTTTGGGGTCAGGCTTCTCGGAAAGCTCTGTGAAACCTCTTCCAAGGTAAGTGCTGGGCACTGCTGAAGCGCAGCTGCCGGTGACGGTTGATTTGTCCAGCAATCCACCTGCATCACCCAAAGGGCCATCAAGGGTCTTAAATATTGTTTGGATAGTGAGTCCTGGGCAGATGACTGCGTGTGCCTGGCTGGAGGAAGGAGAGGAACTACTCAGGGAATTACTCACTGCCATTTTCCTGTAAGGGCCAAGGCAAAGAACAAACCCAGCCCGGCGGATTTCCTCTCGGCAGAGCACCGGGCTAGTCCAGGTTTGTTTCTCTGTGACCATTGCTCACTTTCTGTTTCATGCCAAATTACACAGAGCTGTTTACCAGCTTTGAATCTGGGTTATAGAAAGAGGTAGGAGAGGGTCCAGATCCACCTGGATGGATCCTCCATCCCTCCCTCTGCTCCAGCTCCATCCGGGCAGGAGGAGCAACCAGCCCGTCTCCTTCTGCAACATCAGCAGCGACTTTTCTTCTCCTTTAGCCCCTATCTTATCCACTTTATGGGAGCGTTCACAGCTGCAGGTGACTCTCTTATCAGTCATCTTTGTGCAATTGCTTAAGCCACAGGAAATTTCTCATTACCGTGTCAGGATCTCTTATTTGTCTAACCTTCACTTGCCCCTTGCCTGCAGGCATGTACTGTACAAGCAAACTTTATTTTATCTACACTCCGGATCAGTAATTTTTGAACATTTACTGGAGGGGGAGTGGGAGGGGAAGCCTGGACACAGAATCTATTTAGGATTATGGGGAAATTGGAGAGAAATGGTGGCAGCATCAGCATTTCCAAAACACCAGGGATGTCGGTGTTGAACTTAGTTATCTAAATAACTCCTCTCTATTTTATCCTGATTGTAATGTGAAAACCTGTCAGATGGAAACAAAAGGCTGTGTGAAAGCAGGGACACGGGGAGGAGAGAAAGGTAGGGGGGCACTGGGTATGTGCCCGAGCTACGGGTTAACTTGTTTATCATTTTCTGCACTTTTTTGTTTTACCTCTGTGAGCAGCAGAATTGTTTTTGCAAGCTTGTTAAGGAATAGATCTCACCTGATTCCTCTCTGTCCATCCCTCCTCTCTGCCCCTGACTCGCCTCTGATTTATCTCAGGGAGAATTAGCAATCTCTTTTCCTGTTCTGGGAGATTTTTATGAAAAGAGGTGGCTGAACAGAGATTTTGTCAGCGTTGTCTAATTTGAGATGCTTCTATCTTCTTTCTGGAGTATAGGGGACCTCTGAAGTGTGTGGTAAAGGTTTATAGATATTGGCTTTTTAGTGTTCTGTACTGAATATAGAAGCCTAAATATTGATGACTTCTGAAATACTACCTCTTACCAATGCAAACTAAATGGCATTTAGAAAACAAACCAAAATTCTAAAAACTTAACCTCAGTATTAAAATTTGATGGTGAATTCAAAGGCTATGTTGGACTTGGACAAACCCAGCTTAATTTGAGTCCACCTGTCAAGTTAAAACATGAATTAAGGAAGCATCTCAAGAGAAAATGCCTTTGCAAGGTTTGCAAGGAAGTTTCAAATGGTGGATCCTTTAAAAGCCCACAGGGATCTTAAGGATGGCCTCTGATTTTGGAACTGCCTCTCTTGACTTAAGTGGGATAGTACATGTCTATATATCTATGCATGTCTACCTATCTGTACCTGTCTTTGCAGGGTGGAGATTCTGGTCGTGCAAATCTGTGTGTAGGGCAAGTTCCTAAGTGGGGATTCAGCCAGGACTTAGGCTAATGTCAATGGCATGACCAAATTAATCATTGTGTTCTGTAATAATGGCATTTTTCAGTTAATACAAGTAGCTCAGGGCTTCCATCCTTCCCCTGAGCACAAGAATTTACAGATTATAATTCTGGATATGGTTTTCACTGCACTTGGGCCTATGAGCAAGACCTAGCACTGTGATCATCACAGTGGAGCACCAGCAGCTGTCCGTCTGCTTGGGTGTTTTTCCACCCTGTTGTGATGGTCATGCCTCTTCAGTGTTCCAGGCAGTTTCATAAGAGATTTTTATTCATTTAAAAAGACAAACAAACAGATGAAGAATTGTTAATGCGACAGTGAAAAACAGGGAGTTCCTCAGAGACCAGGACACAAGCCAGAGAGCCAAAGAAAGCACCGGCAGCTCCTCGGAGCGGGCGGCGAGCGGAGCTGCTGGGTGGCGTCCTGGAAACTTTTACTTGCTGGGAATTTCTCATATCCCGCTGCAAACATCCACAGTTACTGCCAGGCTTCCAACCAACCCTTCTCCATCATCATCTCCTTCAAGAGCCAGTGAGGGACTAAGCATCGATGCTTCCCGATTGCTTGTAGGGATCCTTTGGAGTGGTGCTTAAAGGGGTTCCTGGACTCGGAGGAACCAGGTTGGTTCCTCTGGCAATGTCAGAGATCCAGAGGTCAACAAAACCTCTCTGTATTATTTTGGTTTGGGGAGAATAGGCTGCTTTCATGGTGTCGGCTTGTTTTCTGCAGATCTCTGTCCAATCCTCCTTCTTCTGAAGGTTTCTTTTTCTGCCCCAAGGACCACACAAGCGCCTGCCCGCTCTGCGCCAGGGGCCACCACTGTGTGCTGTGAACTCCGCTGCATTTTCTACAGGTTTTTACACTTTCTGAGCTGTGTTACCCACAGTGAACTGAGAAAGAAACCTATGAGCCCCATGGACTAATTAGCAGAGAGGGAAGAAAGGCAGGTAAATACAAAGAGTCCTGTAAGAGGCATGTGCGTTATATAGCTTGTTTTCTCTAGATCAGGAAAAAAGACAAACCTTTGCATAGAGCAGATGGCTGAAGTCCCAATTTACTTAAAAAAAAATATATTGGTGGTATCTCTTACTTTGTAAGTGGACTGAGAGCAGTAAACAAGCTGCAATTAGGAAGCACAGAGCAGACACCATTTACAGTAATGTGTCAGTAAGGAGTCAGGAGGTTCAAAGGCCATATGATGTTTCTGTAGGGCTGGACTGTTATCTTGAGAAAGAGGTAGTAAAAATTTCCAGGGCTCTCCTGGACATCTGCAGTGTCTGGCTTGAAATTCCTTTGCCTCACAGCTACCAGCTTTCTAGAGGAACTAGATCCCAAGGTTAGAGCTCACTTCCCGAGCTGATGTGGCCTGGGATAGAGTGACTGTATGGTTTTATAGCCCAGTTTAAGAAAGCATCTTCTAACTTTCTATTTCTTTTAATAATAATTTTCTCCTCCTGACTGCAAAAGTCAGAATCATGACTTCATAACTCATGACTTCAAATGACATTGTCCAGCAGAACTGGGGTACCTATTAGTGCAGGAAATCTGAGCTGTGCTGCTGTGGCGTTCCAGGAAGGAATTAAAGCATGGATGGATGGGGGTCACATAAGAAGTGAACCCACAGAGCAAGGCTGATGTCCCTGTGCACATTCTCTGTCTTCGCTGTGTCTTCTTTTGGCTTTCCCCAGAGCTGTTCTCTTCCTTGCAACAACTACCAATGCTTTCCTCTTCAGAGCTCCCCTTTCCTTACTCTAGGTGCTACCAGCAGTGCAATAGCTAGTTCTTCACACCAAAAGGTCACCCTTGTCCTTGAGGATTCTCACTCCATGAGGCTGTTAACGGGCACACGGATTCCATGTCGGACACGGGCAAATGTTATCACATCAGCCTACAAAGGGATGAAGAAAACAGCTTGTTGGAAGCACCTGTGAGCAGCCCAGTTTCACTTGTGATCGGGCAGACAGGAAATCTGAAATAGTAGGTGCAGTCTCTGTCTTGGACGTTTTCTTCTCAGTGACCAAAGTATTGGTAAGTCTGAGAATGTTTCTCTTCCTGTTGTGCCTCAAGGAGCCTGTCTGTGTGCCTGAGGGATGGAAATAAATTCCACCTAATGGATTTGTGCAGTAGCTATCTCTTGAGTCTCTAAGGAAGGGCAATAAATAAAGCCCTGAGTTAAATCTTTCATGCTCCTACCTTAGTTTTCAGATGACCGAGTGCACCATGTCCCTGGGCAGTCCATTTTGACGGCCAATTGCCACCCTGTCAGAAATTGCCCTTAAATTCTGCTGATTTCTGTGATCAGTAACTGGATCTTCTGTCGCTTCCCAAGTGGTCAGGGTGCTTCAGGCTTTGCAGGGGTTGTATGTGGCACGTGAAAATGGGAAGATGGACCTGAGCTGTTCTGCAGGGATGACTGTGCTGAAGCTTTTGCATGGATGTTTCTCTAAATATTGGTGTGAATGCTCAGCTGACAGAGAATTAGGTAACAGCTTTAAGTTTGGAATTGTGGATCACCAGCTTTGAAAGCCTTGGTTAGACTCATTGATGTCTCTGTATCCAAAGACTTGGGGCTGTTGCTGCCTGTTTAGTTTTAAGCACTCTCTAAAATCAGTAAGAGGAGAGCTGGGGTTCCAAGAAGCACAGGAATAGACAACCTGAAGATTAGACTGTGAATCTGCCATGGTTTGGAGACAGAGAGCTGAGTTTATTGTTACAGTTTAATATTAAAGTCCTTTGTTAACTTGGTATTTGGGTTATGAACCTTCTGATGCATCACTCGTCTTAAGTGAAACACGTTTCAAAAAAGGGAAAAAAACATGGAAAGGAAATTTCGCTTTGAGTCTTGTAATAGATGAGCCACTTCATAAAATAGGATACTTTGATTTCAGCTTTGCATGGTATCGGATATTTTACCCCACCCTGGTCTGAGTTGGGATGTTTTGCTGCTATATGGGAGCTAGAAGCTGGAGAACATAGTCTCAGTTAAAATCGTGACTGCTATGCTGGCTTTTTAACTGGTTAACATTGTTTAGTAGTAATATCTCCCTAGAGCTTTATGTTTTCTTTGCAAAGGAGATCATATCAGCTAATTCAGGCAAAATTATCTGTTTATTATATAACCCCTAATGCTTTTGTGTTGTTAATGCAGATAGGAATGGTCTCAATGGGGAGAGAAATACGTATGTGCGTGTTCATGTCTATACAAGCTATTTTCTCCCTGGATGCACGGTAAGATTCCAAAGACAAGGTACTAAATCCATCATTCCATGCCACAGCTGGACAGTCCCATGGACAGCTGGTCTCTCCATGCTCTCAGATGGAGACATCGTCACAGCACACGGCTCGAGTGCCAGTTAGCAGCTCTGTTAGCCAAGGGCCTCTCGAATGGTCCCCCAAGTGTCCCCCACACGACACCTCTGCCAAGCGAGTGTGGGACAGACCCCAGTTGTGCCAGGCCCACGTGGGCTCTCCTGCTGGGTCCTCCTGGCTTCTTTCTTCTCCGCTTGCCAAGCCGTTGAGCTCCTCTGTGCAGAAACGAGCAGCAGAAGTTTTAATGAGCAAAACAAGCCTCTGCTCTCGGGAGTTATTTGGCAGCTTTCGACCTTTAAAGGGCATTTTTTTTCTTTTTTTTCTTTTTTTTTTTCCCAAGCCTGTGAAAAGTGGTTTGCGGCCAGCTTGTTCTGGGGTATTAAAAATGTGCTGTTTGTTCAAGTCTCCGTGCTGTGTGAAGCTCGTGCTTCTGCAGCATGTCCCGCCGCGTCCCCCAGGGACCTGCCTGTTATTTTGGAGAGAGGGAAAAATCCCAACAGGCTCATGCCAGCAAAGCATCCACGGGGCTGTACATGATGTACTGTGTGCTGTGCTATGCATCAGCTAGGCATGGTGGCAATTTTTCTTTCTTTTTGCAGCTGAAACCATCTAAAATCCTTACCTAAAATCAGTTACGCTGTCAATCTGTCAATATATTTATATATATTTTTCTTTGGTGGGATAGTCTGGTAAAGTTTTCCAAGTCCCCAGCCTGCTCCTCAGGGCTAATCCCAGGGCTCACTGCTTCCAGCTAAGTTTTAAGCTGCTTTTTTCCCCTTTTCCTCTCAATTATTCATTTTTGATATCTACAGACTGCTTTTTCAGGTGAGTTTCAAGCACTGAACATACAATTCTTTTTAATTCTTTTTTAACTTATTTTGCCAAGTTCTCCGGTATTGCGGATTGGGTCACTAGAAGGCTGCTGAGTTTCCAATAAAATACAGATATACATTTAAAGTAGAATTCACTGGGTGCATATATATCTGAATGCTTTGCAGGCAGATGAGAGCAATATAGAAAGGAAGCAACTGCAGACGTGAGTCAATTAAAAGCAGCTTCTGATGGAATTGTAGGAATACGTGGGAGCTGAGAGACAGCCACTGCAGACACCTGGCACTGAAGTGGATATTTCACATCCCTGCCGACACGCACCCGAATTGGGAATGTGGGACAGGGCAGGGAAAGACCCGGCTGCAACGTTTCCTGCTTTGGGAAACGTTCCCAAGGGCAAAGCCTGCAGAGCAAGGCGATACCTGAGGTCAAATTCTTTTGTTGGGGCCAGCTTAATGTTTTGGCCGTAAGGATGATTTTTGCTGGAAAGATGATTAGAAAAAGTTGGCTGGAAAGGCAGGAAAGCAGCTATCGTTCCGTTTTCTAGGAAAAGGAAGGAGTGGGAGGAAAGGAATAGAGATTTTGGAGGAAAAAAAGCAGATTGTCTCAGGGGACAAAGAACTTGGGAGAGCTGGGAATGGCTGAGAGGCTGCTGGTCCCCTGTAGCTACCTCGTGTGGTGAGGAAGGAGGCCAGAAGCAGGGCAGGAGATCGGTCCCACGAGCTCTTGAGGGCTCTGACAATCCAAGGCAGTCGTACAAGGAGGGCAAGCAGGGACATATTGCTCAGGATGGGCTATAGGGAACACCCCAGAGGAGTGGGAATGACATTAAGAACTGAGGTCCAAAAATGAGTCACAGCTGGCTAGGAGCAAAGGAAACAGCAGGAAGAGGTAAATCCGGTTGAAGGGGGAGGAGGACAAAGCTCGGGAGTTTAGGACTTCAGGAGGAAAGGAAAACAACCGTGGAACATTCGGAAGAATGTTTCTGTCTCTGCTATTATTTCCACAGTGTGCTTGATTGTGATAAGATGTACGAAAAAGGGAGGCTCAAGTAGGAAAAAAAATGCAGGATGTTTTGGTAAGAGAGATACATTCAGGTCAGGAAAGCCTTGGAGCTCACAAAGACCCAACTGATGCCATCTCTGACCCTTTAGGGACCTTCTTGGGCCACCTTGGGGGGCTGTAGAGGGACCCATTCGTGGCAAGACCCTGTTGGAGGAGACCAGCCAGGCTCCTGTTGATTCGTGTAGCAATTTCAGAATGATAATCAATTTATAAGGATAATACAGTGGCAGGAACCTGCCAGCAAGTTTTGCCAAACCAGTCTCATTTCCTTCTTAGCAGCATCCTGTTAGCTAAGGGGAAATCAGTGAATGTGGAACATCATAAATTTATTAAGAGCGCTGCCTCTAGCACTTGACGATCTCATTAGATGTTGGAGAGTGGTAGTTCAAAGGAAACTGTGACCTGGCAGGTGCAAAACTGGTTGAAAAATTAGATGAAAAGAATAACTATCAGTATCTCACTGTTAAAGGGAAATTTCAATAGATAAAGTAAAATACATGTGTGAATAGGAGGAAATCTACACTCAGTGGTGAGAGATTTTGGTGAAGGAGAGAAGGACAAGAGCTCCAGCAAATATAATGCCCGAGGAGAGGTGGAAAGCAGCGGGTTTGTTTAGTCTACACGAGAGAGAACTAAGGAGGAGGAGGAGGGAGGATGGTCAGGGTACCAGCGTTAAAAAATTGCTATAAATGAGAGGATAAATTGTTCTCCATGAGAACAACTTCTAATTCCTTGAGACTTTAATTTAAAGAAGTTGCTCCACATCCCGTTTTTCTGTGTTTCCACCTTACCTGTTTTCTTCCAGTGATGTCACTGCTGCCTGCTTTATTTCCACTCTTATTTCCTGCATACATTGAATTGGAATAAATGCAAGGAGAACTTCAAGGGGAACTTCTTACCTGTTTGTGCAGCAAGATGAAGGTGACCGGTTGCAGACTGTGCTGCTTTTGGCAAGGAGGGATGGATGGCGCTGGCTGAGGGCATGTGGAGACCAGGTTTTCCAAAGGCACCTATGGGAGCCACGATCCCATATGGCAGCCAGGAAAGCAGATTATCATCACCACCACCATGCCCAGGATGTGCTTCTCCCTGGTCCAGCCCATCCCTTTAGTGATGCCCCTCACCTGGATGGGAAGGAGGCAGGAGGCTCCGTTATCACCGCTCATGCCAGGAGCAGAAGGTGATGCCGGGGCAGGAGCTGCAGGGATGACTCCAGGAAAGGGTGAAGATGGTCAAGGACCTGCACAATATGGTAAGGGATTTGAGCCCTTACCATAGGGCGTATCTAGGCAGACTTGTGGCTCCACTGGATGTGTAGACAGTAGTGTCATTCATCCAGAAGAGCCTTCAGCTTCTCAATTACCCAGCGCACGGTGTGAGTATCTCTCTGTATAGGAAGGGGAACCCGCTGTCCTCTAACTGCTCGTGGAGGACAGTCAGAGCCAGGGCTCCCAGAAGGACCGGCTATCTCGCAACCCCATCCTGAGTGATGCATCCAACCACATCAGCATTTGTCTTGGCGTGGAAGAAGTTCCCTGTGCCCAGAAGCCAAGGGGACAAGACAACAGGTAGGCAGGAACATGAAGAACAGCACTTTGGGAGACCATCCTGCCCTGAATCCATGCAGAAACCCACCGGTTCCTGGACCACTCTATGTTTTTTGTCTAGCGTGACCCCAAAAGTGTTGGTAACAAATCCCCCTATGAGCTTTTCCTTTAGATTTGTGCCATAGCAAGGCCTGATGCACTGCCATAGTCTTGTCCTCTTTGCTTTCTCATCCCTATGAGACCAAGCAGGTGTCTGCACCTCTGTTGCTTTGAACAAGGTTTTATTTAATGTCATTCAGGAGAGTCTGTGGGGATGGGGAGGGATAGGAAACCAGCAGTCCCTCTCGGGCCTACTTTTCTAATTAGTTTTTTCCTTTTCTGCCATCTACTCAGTTGGTTTATTGGTCAATGTGGTGTGAATTTACACCACCCCTCGATCCCTCTTCCCTCTTTCCAGAAATTCAGTGATTGTTTTGTTAATAACTTTATTTACAAGGGGAAAAGAAACCCACCTTGCCTTAGAATTAACTACTATGACAATGTTTATGTGAACATATATAATCTACTTTAAGTCAGCGAGGTAGGAAATTGATCTGTTTTTCCTCGTGCACCGTTATAAATCTAATTTCATGACACACAGCTGGTTTCTGAAACCTGAATTGGCTTAAATTCATTTTACAGCGCAAAGCTTCATTTTGCCTTGAATAACTACTGACTGTGATGGATGCTACCTTTAGGCTGCGTGGCGCTCATTAATGTGATTTACCGCGGGTGCGAGGTCACTCGGTGATTTATGAGGGCTAATTTGTACCGTGCAGAGCGCTCGAGTGCCAGGTCTGCTCGCCGGGCGTGTTAATCAGTGCATGGAAAGTGACTTGCAGGACTTGGCAGCCTGCAAGGGCGACAGCCGCGTTCTCCAGAGCTCCTGCTAGCCTTAACTCTTGACTAATTCCTTGACTTATATTCCTAATTGTACCCTATTTAAATGCTAATGCTTTATACCTCCTCCTTGTCATTTCTGACGAATTTGTTTTGATAAATGGGGCTTGCACGGGTGGTTGTGCCACCCCCTCTACTGCAGAGCGCTGCAGCAAGCACTAGACACCCAAAGTTTTTGGGGGGAATACAGCAGGATGTATTTGCATGTTGGAAGTCACCTTGAGACTCATTGAAAACCACCAGAAACTGCTCGGAGAGTGGAGCTTGTCTGTAACTGCGTGCTGAGGGGGCCTAGTGCAAAGTGCTGTATAAAATCCCTGTTTATGGGAAAATTAAACATTTTATGGCACTTCTCTGGGTTGAAAAAAAATAACAAAGTACTATTTGCCATAAGGCAAATACATTTGTTAATCAAAATATTTCCAGTAGTAGTAGATAAAACCCACAGGTATCATTAACTCAGGGCTATATACAGCTGTATTTTAGAGAAAACTCACATGTTTATCCTTTTATATTAGATTCTGGGTTGTTAATGTGATCTCTTTTTTCTTTATAGTATCTTCCCTCTGCTCAGATATTTTAAAACATCCACCACAGCTTAATGTAAAGTTTGAGAGGATGCTGAGGCTGTGTGATGAAGTCAGAGCGCTTGGATTTGGCTGAGGTTTGAGGTACACCCCTTTGTCAAGGTATAATGTTATCTAATAACCAAATTTATCTGTACGTATCTTCTCTCTTCCCTAATGGAGCCTTCAGATTTAAGCTGTGCTCCTGGGACTAGGCACACTGGAAAGCAGGCAAAGGCTTTGATGCTATCATCAGCAGCAGGAAATGGGTATTTTCCCCAGCAAGTTTAAATATCTTCTCATTTTTAGCTTTAAAAAAAAATTGTTTTCAGTTACAAGACTCCCCTGTTCAGCCAAGGAAACCTGGTACTCGATGGAGAGATGTTGGCATTCAAGGTAAATAAGGAAAACCTTTGCAAAGCTGTCCAAACTTGGCGAATTTACTGTAGGAAAGTCAGCAGCTGATGAGGATCCAGTCACAGCACCCAGCTCCTGAGCTGTCCCTCAGCCTTAGGCTACCAGATCAGCAAAAGAACCTAACCTGTGAAGGAAGAAAATTTGAAAATGAGTGAGTAAGGTGTGAAATGTGCTGTGAAATTAGAAAAAGGGCTCTTCCTTCTCAGTGTTTATCTCTAACCCAGAAGAATTCTTTTCACGGAGGTCTTTGAAGGTTCATAAATGCTCTTGGGCCTTGCAGGCGCACGGGGGCCACCAGTGCCAAGTGGCTCCCAAGGCAAGTGAGCGGCAGGTTCTCATGGCCAAGTGGCCTCCTCTAAACAGAGCGACTCCTGCTCCGTGTCCTCCCTCTGCATCGTGACACTTGCGCCCTCAGGGAAGGATGTGTAGATGCAGCAAAGCCTTTGAAAGATCTTCCAGTGACTGTTTGCAATTTCTATCGTATCTGCTCAATCCATTTCCTAGCAGCAGTATGGAGATAACTCCGCAGGAGAGCGCATAAAATGCAGCTGCCCGTTAGATTTTAGGGGTGGACGTGTATGACTAAGGTTCCATGGCTTTCTCATTTCCCTTCTCTGCACAATAATGTTGTCTGGGGCTTCTTGGACTTACGAATCAAGCAAGACTTTTCCCAATTTTGGCTTGGAAACAGCATGTTCCCTTTTCCCATTGAGGGCTTGCGCCCATTGCAGGAGCCCCTGTCGACGCGGGGCTGCTTTTCTGGCAGCATTTTCCCTTTTTTGCTTTGAAACACAGCAATATTTAGCAGACTACTGCCCTGGTGGGACTGCTGTGAGGACCCTGGAGAAAAATTTGAGGAAAAGGAAGATCTAGAATAGAGCATTAGGGCAGCTGCTTAATGAGCAAAGCAGCAGCCCAGGCAGACCTTGGCTGTGGCGGCAATCAAACGGCCTCCAGACATTGCTGTCTTAATTTTGTTGGTCTAGAAAACATACCTGAGGGATATGAAATCAAACATATCTGGTAATACTCATCTCCAGTGGATTAATAACGTCTAGTTGCTTGAATTAAGAGGAGGGAAGCAGAATATAACTTATAAAAGTTGCAGTCGGGTTGCTTGTGCATTAAAGGTCAATGCAGTTCCAGTTTATGCTCTGGATTTGCGAACGGATGGTGGTTTTGCAGTAGATGCATCAGATGCTTTGGGGCAACTCTCGACTCCTTGGAGTCTTGCTGTGCCCGCCTGTTGATCCCATTTAACGCTTTTGGTCCCGACTGGAAGGGTGGGAACACAGGCCCATACGTCTGTGCATTGCTCGAGGAGAGCTGGGACGTGCCCAGAATGTCCTTGGGTGCCTGGTCCTCCGCAGGCAGGGTCGAGGGACCTGTCAAGGAGACTCGGAGGTCCTTCAGCCCCTCGACATGAAACCAGCCATCTCTGCCCACGCAGGATCGTGCAGCAAAGGGTGAGCGAGCAGAAGAAAAGGGTCTAGCAGAAACCTTCAACCACGAAGTCAACAGGGTGGCTATGGAAGGATTCAGGATGGTCCTTGCAGCCTGTGCCCCCTCTGACCTTGGAGAGGTGGCACGAAGGGGAGGCAGGTGAGTGGAAGATGTCAGGAAGCTCCTAAGAAACATTTTGCAGATATAAGAACCTGTGTGGGCTGCCTCTGCT